>JAWQFJ010026490.1:17500-32500 GCA_034096865.1 Theodoxus fluviatilis | reverse complement strand
TGGATAGCGTCTCTATTAACTGTCCAGATTGGTTTGACTACCACTTACTGATAAGCACTTCAGCAACACTAGGATCACAGTTCATCAAGAGTTCAGCTGTCGACCTCGACGGGTAAAGATTTATAGAAAAGCCAATGCTTACCAAAGTCGTCTCTCTTCGCACAAGAAGACACACACATAAATCCGATTCAGCCAACCCTCTGTATCCTCAGTGGTGGGAGCGCATGAGGTTCCGACCCCAGGCCTCCTGGTCTCAGTAGCATCTCTGGTAATCCGAGTGAGACAGTCCTCTCACCCCCTCCCTCGTCAGTAGGTGGCCCCAGGCACCCGGGTTCCTCCAGCAGGTGGTCCCCAGTAGGTCGAGTCACTCCAGCGACTCGAGGATTTCCCCAGCAGACGAACAGCAGATGTCAGGCGATGGCGGCGGCGACTCGGCCCAGGGATGGCCTGCCTACCCCAACCCATAGACAAAAGCTTTACTCACTAGACCCGTGACTACTCTGGCGAGTCACACTATTCGCACAACACGGTGCGTTACAAAAGAAAGCGAGGCAATGTACTACAGGCAGAGCGTCTATCAATCGACCTTGACCCCTCCTGACATTCCTGACCTCTACTCAGCGGTCATAGGCGCTAGCCTCCCGCAATCCACACGCCCAGCGTGTACGCGCGTCAGTCAACGCGTATAGGTGAGGACAAATTCTCTTACAGGGCACACTAGAGAATCATAGACTGCTCCGTAGCATCTATTAATTTTACATCTTGAGTCCTGACACAGCAACTTATGCTCAGCGACACAAAGTTCATACGTCCAACACCCCGTATCCTGTACTCATTTGCTTCCCAGAAGACAATACAGATACGATAGGAGGATAGCAACTACTACTGGTCCTCCCCAATTCCTATCACTCCCTTAGACGTGATAATCATGGAATTACTGACAAAGAACTAGCCCCTCAGGCCCTCCAAGCAATGACTGAACTAGTCAAAGAACAAGGAATCTGGAATCAAAGAATCTGGAAGAGAATAAAGGCATGTGTCACACACGGTAACCACAGTCGGCCTACATCGCACTCATCATTCATTCCGCGGCATGACCCAGAATCGAGAATGACGAAAAAACACGCCCCACGTGGCGTTATTTAGAGAACCCCATTTGTTTTACCCTTTTCCGTTAATATAGAGTGGTGCAATCCCCTTTCCCATACTTTTCACAGAGCAACTCGATGGCGAAACAAGAGATAAGTTTTCCCGCCCAACTCCCATTCAACGGTTCAACATCATGGCGATTCCCCCCTCTCCCAATTAATTCCAATAAATTTACAACCCAACCCACATACCTCATGCCGATTCTTGAACACGGTGGTCGTCACCCTCGCTGTAGTGCCCCCAGCGAGTAGGTGTTAGCGCACGCATGAGGCGGCATGCCTCCAATACGTGCCTAAAGCGGAACGCGCTTACGACACACCTGCCCGCTCAAACAGCAAGCCATGAAGTGATTCTTGAAGGCGCCAAAACGCTTAGCGGCCAGCGTCCCCGATCCCATTAGCCAATGAAATCACTCGTAACCTCCAATTACGAGGTCATAGCACGCGAACAGACACGTGCGAGGACAAAGTCCACGGCCTCAATTCCGTGACCTTAGGAAAAGAACATTCGATCCACCCCCCTGTTCATGGTGAACACACCCTCCCACCTTCCAGGTGGGTAGTAACCGGCCGTGCCCTCTGACCCAAGTTACTAAAAATAACGCCTAGCGTCCGTCCTTAACATACCAGTCAAAGACAATTGAACAATTTAGGATTCTTTATTCTTTCCTTTCACTTCCCTTGCGCAATCTTGCGACAGTGCGTGTGCGTGTATGCGTACACGCGCGTGCGTGAATGTAGATTAGTTTACGTCTAGATGAGTGATCGAGAAGGGAGGGAGAGAGAGAACTGAACTGAACTGGTTTAATGCCAGGCCGACAGCCCATACAATTTTATGGTTTAGCACACACATGTACAAACACCCCCCCCCCCCCCCGAAAAACAAGCGTTAACAACTAGGAGAGAGAGAGAGAGAGAGAGAGAGAGAGAGAGAGAGAGAGAGAGAGAGAGAGAGAGAGAGAGAGGCAGGCAGGCATACATTACGTACGTGCGTAAACAGAAGAAGCATACTGCTCAATCAACCGAAAAATTGAGACGAAATCAGCCAACGCCTTGAACTCGTACATGAATTGTTCCTGTTTGTTCAATAGATACGAAACATAGAAGAAGAATCATCTAAACAAAATATCAAAATACAAGCCTCGATAATATTCAGCGCAGCAAAATGCATTTCCGAATACTCGTGTCGTTTCTATCCCCTCTGGAAAACAATGGATTCACCCGGCGCCTGTCTGCGGAAGTTTTTCTTGCGCATGTACAGTGACCTCTTGATCAGCCATTGAAATAGGTCTTCGGACAACATCCTAAGGGGCACATGGCGTCACTTCCTACCTTGAACTTCGTAGGGTGACCTTTTTAATCAGCCATTGATCGACAGTTGGACCACAACCTAAGCGGTGCATGACGTCAAGTGCTACTATGGACTGTCTGCGGCGATCTCTTCATGGGCCTTATTCACGCGGCGCCATGTTGGTTTTAAAACGAGGCCGAGGACGCTAACATGGCGACCGCGCTACCTTCACAGTCTTGCTGCAGCGGCAATTTTACAAATGTTACGGACTTTTCTCAAGGTGATGTGGAAAGATGGTCGAACGAAGGCAGAACATTAGCAAGAAGACAAAGTGACAAAGGCTATGAGAAGCGGATGAAGGGTTTATCGACTACGATGCCATCAAAGGTTGGTACACAGTGACAAGTTCTTTCGCTTAGAACTCGAGTGTTCGATTGTGTTTTTGACTCACATGCGAAGCAAAAGTGAGTCTATGTACTCAGCCGTGTCGTCCGTCCGTCCGTCCGTCCGGGCGTAAAAAACTTAAACGTTGGATTTTTCTCGGAGACTATTAAGTCTATCAACACCAAATGTGGCATGATGGTGTATGATGACAAGGCCTCAAAAAACATACATAGTGACTTGACCTTGCTTCAAGGTCAAGGTCACAGGAGCCATAAATGTGGTCTCAAAAACAGTCATTTTACACATTTTCCCAATTTTCTCCCACGTTATTGAGAATGGCGACCTTAGCTACAAGTGGTATATAGGTCAAAGCAAGCCCTATCTTTTGATACCAGTTTGGTTGACCTTGCTTCAAGGTCAAGGTCACAGGAGCTCTTCAAAGTTGGATTGTATACATATTTTGAAGTGACCTTGACCCTGAACTATGGAAGATAACTGTTTCAAACTTAATAATTATGTGGGGCACATGTTATACTTTCATCATGAGACACATTTGGTCACATATCATCAAGTTCAAGGTCACTTTGACCCTTATGAAATGTGACCAAAATGGGGTAGTGAACCACTAAAAGTGACTATATCTCATGGTAGAAAGTGCCAATAAGCACCATTGTGCTTCCTATGTCTTGAATGAAGAGCTTTGTGTTGCATGACCTTGGATGACCTTGACCTTGGGTCAAGGTCACATGTATTTTGGTAGGAAAAAAGTGTAAAGCATTTCTTAGTGTATGATGTCATTGGTAGGTTTAGTTGTTTGTTCTTGACCTTGAAGGTCACCTGAAGGTCAAGGTCATATAAAGGTCAAGGTCAAGCATGTGAGTCGTATGGGCTTTGCCCTTCTTGTTTGTTTTCTTGGTGTCACTTCCAAATCTATTCACAGTACTAGGCTGGCTGATTTACTTAGATGTGATTTTTTTTAATGCGTGCTAACTGATATTAGGTTTAGAGCTTGAATTTTCGATGATATTACGCATCACAACATGTGTTTGCAGAAGATTCTCGCAGGAGTGCCTTCGAAATTACCTCGGCCAACTTCGGCTTGCTCAGAACGAGTCCGCGTGTAATCGGCAACCGATCAGATCGCTGCGTTATAACAGCTGTTAGGCTGACGTCACGACGAGCGCGTCCGAGGACTGATGTGGGCATTTTTGTGGCTCTCTTGAGCGAAATTCGACTCCTAGGCAGCCGTGTCTCCCCTTAAATGTAACTTGTTGCAATTAGGAAGACAACAATGCCGGTCACCTCCTCTGCTGAAAGGATTTTGTCGTTGAAGCTGCGCTAACCCCTCTGTTGTCTTCAACGTGTCAGCCATGTTAGCGTCCTCGGCCTCGTTTGAAAATCAAAATGGCGGGTTGCGTGAATAAGGTCCATTAGCCAGTAGAATCGACAGTTGAACCGCAGCGCAAGGGGCGCATGACGTCACTTCCTGCCTTGCACTGTGGAGTGACGTCACGCAAGCGATGGAGACCCCGGAGAACTCTTACTTCCAAGGGGGGGTGTACAGCCTCTACCAGCAGGACTACTGCGACGAAAAGTTCTATTTGGCTAACGCCAAGCCGTTGAAACGCGACCAGCGCTTGAGCATCTTCAAGTTCAGACCGGAGCCTCCGAAACACAGCCTGCCCCCAGTGATCACGTGGGAGTCTCCTCTCCCTAAACTCCCGCCCCTGCCCCGGTTCAAACTGGCCCCACCCAAAGTACCTGAAGGTAACGTCTGGGTTAGCATGAGGCTTCGCGTCCGTCTTGCTCCATTTTCACAGTCGCCTTTCTTGTCGTTAGGATTTCAAGATTAGCCTGTGGCAGCACGATGGCTTATAATCCTTTTCATGCTGCTTTGATCGTTCATTTTTGGAAAGTCCAATTTAGAAAGGTATGATTTTAGTTTCATACCTTCACTCTCTCCAATCTACAACTGTCATGATAATGAATATGCTTTGTACCTACATGTATCTATATACTTGACCGCCTTCATCCACGCACACCGGGACACAGTGTTGAACTTGAACGGAACTGGTTGCGGTTTTAAAGTTTGTTTGGTTTAAGGAGGAAGGAGTAGATGTGAAGTCATCAAACAGGAAGGAAAAAAAAAGAAGAAACAACGACCAAGGCAGAGAAAAATTTTACACGCAAGCTTGCTCACTCGGGGTTGGACGATGTGTGAGGCGCAGTGCCCTGGTTCTATCCCTAGGATGGGAAGAATCTGGGTTTATTAAAATATCTTGAAAATATCATATTGGCTGCAATCCTGTGTCGTAAATTTGTCCAAGCGTGTAATTCTGTCTGTGCGTGAATGATACTTGGTGAACATCTACGATGCACCTACCCCTCTGTATGACTGCGTTAGCTTTGGTTCAACGTCTACGATGTGCCAAAGCTAAAAACAAAAAAAAGTATTAACAGGAACTTCCCTTTACTTCCAACGTATCTACAATGTATACCAGTTCCTGGCAGCCCACCCCCCAGTGCTCTCCCCTCGTGCATGAGTACACGGTCAGCCCCTCGGCCACTACTCGCTTGTTGAAACCATGTCTTTAGACAGGCGGAGATGGGCGAGCATGCTTTGGGGTTGGACGATGTGTGGGGCGCAGTGCCGTGGTTCTATCCCTGGGACGGGAAGAATCTGGGTTTATTAAATTTACTCCCTCGGGTTCAACGGGCGCGTTGCAGAGAAGCGGGGAAAGCCAAGATCTCGCGAGGCATAGGCTGGAGTCAACATGTGTCGACATGATGAAAGTAGATATGTACAAAGCAAAAAAGCAAATCTTGATAAGATGCGTTGGAGAAGGGTGGATGGTCGTTTTGGAGGGGTGGAGGGTGGGGAAGGGGGGTGTAGTAAGAAGGCATATTTTGCGTCATCTGAAAAAGAATGGGAAAATAATTTCTCTATGCGGAGTGTTCTTTGAAAAGATTACGAATAATCTGCCGGAAGCAAAGAGGAATAACTGTCAGCCCATGATTTCAGCGAGTTCTCATTTGCGACTTGTGCGGCCCGATAACGTCATTGGGCGATTATGACGTCAGAGTCATCATGGATCCCTTAGTGGAGCCGTCTGTGCATGGCGGAGCCTACACTGTGTACCAGAGGGACTTCGGGAATCTGAGGCGCTACAAAGAGCTGTGTCAAGCTGTGCGGAACGACCCGCCCTACACCCAGTACTACAGCAACATGATTCGCTCCAGGCGCCTCACGCCCGCCCTCCACCCCGAGGCGTTCCTTGTCCCCTCTCCCCTCTCCACCCTGTACAAGCAGGCGTTTCCCAGGCTTCCCCCCATCGAAAAACCCCGCAGTTACACCAGGGTTTGCTTGCCTTTGATTCTCGTGCTGTGGATAATTTACTATCTGCGTGTGTGTGTGTGTGTGTGTGTGTGTGTGTGTGTGTGTGTGTGTGTTTCTTTTAAAAAAATGCTCATTCATATTTCGGCCGGAGGACTTAGGGCGTGTTTGTTAGGCGTAGAATCTCGAGGGCTGGGCGTTGCCTACTTTTCTCGCTCATTAGCTGTAGGTGCGTCTCGCTCGCCCTCGACTAGCCATCAAGGCGAGCCACTTGCCTAAGAAACCTGCCGTTAGTCTCCTGTGTCCACTATTAGGGCGTTGCTGCGTGCCCCCCTGGAGGCCATAGCGGCCCCAGAATCCCCGGCCTTTGTCCGAGATTCATTTGTTCAGTTGTTCTACAGCCTGTTAATCGCACTGTAGCGTGCGAACACTGCCCTCTCACGTATCGCATTTTACTCCTGGTGGGGGAGAAAAAAATGTGAGTTAGGCACCTTGCTCAAGTAGGCAACTTGTGGACGTTGCAGACTCAAACGCCGCCCCCAGCAGCCGCAAGCAACTGCAGGTCCATCGCACTGACCACTCGGCCATCTTTCTCCTTGTTTCTTTCCTTCAGAGGGACTAAAGTTCCAACGACGGTAATGCGGACTCGATGGGGAGTGAGCTACCGAAACCACCTACAATGCTACCCACCACCCGTCCTCGATCCCTCTCCACCCGTGTGGCCCATACCCCGGGTCAAGCCCTCCAAGGGTGATGGAGCCAGGAGTATGAACATCGCCGACTACCCTGCCTTCCATGTGAGTGATCTTCGCCTCGTCTCCTGCTTGTTTCCTGTCGTCAGCTTTCTATGGTAACCGTGTGTAGGTATGCAAATCAAGTCATTTAACAGTAGCAACCAAAGATGTGTCGTCTGCTTGTCTCCTATCTTCACTGATCGATGGAAACCATGTGTAGGTATGCAAATCAAGTCATTCAACAGTAGCGACCTAAGATGTGTCGTCTGCTTGTCTCCTGTCGTCAGTGGTCGATGGTAACCGTGTATAGGTATGCAAATCAAGTCATTTAACAGTAGCGACCAAAGATGTGTCGTCTGCTTGTCTCCTGTCGTCAGTGTTCGATGGAAACCGTGTGTAGGTATGCAAATCAAGTTATTTAACAGTAGCGACCAAAGATGTGTCGTCTGCTTGTCTCCTGTCGTCAGTGTTCTATGGTAACCGTGTATAAGTATGCAAATCAAGTCATTTAACAGTAGCGACCAATGATGAGCGAGTTTTCGCGAGTAACCTGGGTTAGCTACGGTAGGGTCACTGCGCATGTCTGGTTTTTTTCTTCGCAAAAACGCTGTTCAGTTGTGTCCAGTCGCTTCCCTTGCAACAAGATGGCGACAGCCTTGGCTGGTGTGTTGCGGATTTACTGTTGTGGAACAAATCTGTGCAATCTGTTGAGTTTTGGGGCTGAAATTTGAATGAAATTAGAAGCAAGCTGTGCTGGGATGTATTTAGGCCGATTGGGGAGGGGGGCGGGGGGGGGGGGGGGGGGGGGGGTAGCGTGGTTTTTATCCCTGCCCTGCTGACAGTCAGAAATCGCACCCAAACTCATGTTGACCTCATTTCTTCCCAAAATAAACATCACTGCTAAAATAAAATGCATTAAAACCAAGACAGTATCCAACCCAGTATCTTTAATTTTTGAAAGGTTAAGTGATTTACAACAATTGTGTTCTCACAATCCGTAACTTTGTGAAAAAACATTTGCAGAAGTTTCTCTCCTCGCCATGGCAGCCATCTTGGAACTGGAGAGAACGTACGCTGGGGCCAAGGTTGAACTTTGGTTAACCGGTGACGTCACTCCGGTCGTACCGTACCGAGTTTTTGCGACCTCCGGTTCGACTCGAGTCACTATAGTTGACGCGAAAACTCGCTCGATGTGTCGTCTACTTGTCTCCTGTCGTCAGTGTTCTATGGTAACCGTGTATAGGTATGCAAATCAAGTCATTCAACAGTAGCGACCAATGATGTGTCGTCGCCTGCTCACTTCGACATACCTCTTCCTTTTTTTGACTCACATGCGAAGCAAAAGTGAGTCTATGTACTGAGCCGTGTCGTCCGTCCGGGCGGGCGGGCGTCCGTCCGTCCGTCCGTAAAAAACTTAAACGTTGGATTTTTCTCGGAGACTATTAAGTCTATCAACACCAAATGTGGCATGATGGTGTATAATGACAAGGCCTCAAAAAACATACATGGTGACTTGACCTTGCTTCAAGGTCAAGGTCACAGGAGCCATAAATGTGGTCTCAAAAACAGTCATTTTTCACATTTTCCCAATTTGCTCCCACGTTATTGAGAATGGCGACCTTAGCTACAAGTGGTATATAGGTCAAAGCAAGCCCTATCTTTTGATACCAGTTTGGTTGACCTTGCTTCAAGGTCAAGGTCACAGGAGCTCTTCAAAGTTGGATTGTATACATATTTTGAAGTGACCTTGACCCTGAACTATGAAAGATAACTGTTTCAAACTTAATAATTATGTGGGGCACATGTTATACTTTCATCGTGAGACACATTTGTTTACATATCATCAAGGTCAAGGTCACTTTGACCCTTATGAAATGTGACCAAAATGGGGTAGTGAACCACTAAAAGTGACTATATCTCATGGTAGAAAGTGCCAATAAGCACCATTGTGCTTCCTATGTCTTGAATGAACAGCTTTATGTTGCATGACCTTGGATGACCTTGACCTTGGGTCAAGGTCACATGTATTTTGGTAGGAAAAATGTGTAAAGCATTTCTTAGTGTATGATGTCATTGGTAGGTTTAGTTGTTTGACCTTGACCTTGAAGGTCACCTGAAGGTCAAGGTCATATAAAGTTCAAGGTCATATAAAGGTCAAGGTCAAGCATGTGAGTCGTATGGGCTTTGCCCTTCTTGTCACAAGTTTGAGCTTGTCCATTGGTTGCAGATGGAAGAATCTTATAGCAGACTCGCAACAACGCAGTGTGAGGATAATTAGGTCCCTCCAAATCTGATAACAAAACTGCAGAAGTTGCAGAGTGCAGCCGCCAGTTGTCACAAGAGCCAGGAAGCGAGAACACATTCCCCCAGCGTTGAAATCCCTCCACTGGGTCGCTGTGTAGGAGAGAGTCAGTTCCAAAGTGATTGTAATGGCCTAGAATTGTTTTAAAGGTTTCGCCCCAGCATAATATCTCCAACACATTGCAACTCAGTTCAAACCCACTAGATCCCTGTTCTTCAGCTTTCCTACTGAAGCAGCAGATTGCAACGGCGCAGATTTGGACAGAGGGGATTTTCCTCTGCTGGGCCTCTTGCATGGAATGCTCTACCTGTCAGTCACGTTTGCAGTTGGATGCGTCTTAGACAAGATTTAAAAACACATCGTTTCGACAAATGCTACAAATGATACGTAATGTGTGTGCGCTGCGAGCGACTCGGCAAGAGTCCGAAGCAGCGCTTTATAAGCGATGATGATGATGATGTTGATGATGATGATGATGATGATGATGATGATGATGATGATGATGATGATGATGATGATGATGATGATGATGATGATGATGATGATGATGATGATGATGATGATGATGATGATGATGATGATGATGATGATGATGATGATGATGATGATGATGATGATGATGGTGATGATGATGTTGATGATGATGATGATGATGATGATGATGATGATGATGATGATGATGATGATGATGATGATGATGATGATGATGATGATGATGATGATGATGTTGATGATGTTGATGATGTTGATGATGATGATGATAATGATGATGATGATGATGTTGATGATGTTGATGATGATGATGATGATGATGATGATGATGATGATGATGATGATGATGATGTTGATGATGTTGATGATGATGATGATGATGATGATGATGATGATGATGATGATGATGTTGATGATGATGATGATGATGATGATGATGATGATGATGATGATGATGATGATGATGATGATGATGATGATGATGATGATGATGATGATGATGATGATGATGATGATGATGATGATGATGATCATGTCATTTCTTGGCCAATTCTTGTAGTTGCACTGTTAGTACCAAACAGTGACGATATTTGACAATCTCCGGCAAAACCTGTCCTAATTCACACACAAAAAGCGTTTCGAGCTTCAAGTATTATTTTATTTACTGCAGTCTATTCTGATTACTTTGATATACGGATGAACACGATGGGATCAATTTAGAAGAAGTTACACCCATTTGGAAATAAGTCTCATGCTAACGGCGAACTGGACGAAATGAACCCACTGATGTTTTCTTATACGAGTGGTACGTAATCTACATAATATGGAGGAGAAATGCGATTTTCACGCATTTAAACGTATATTTATGTGGCAAATTCGAGGATATGAAAAAGGCGTGCCTTGGCGTGCATTACTGCGGAAAATCGTGTTTGTCCCAGACTGACTTGAGTCAGGTATTTCTGGACCATGACTAAATCCCCTGCGAAGCCGGGTGCTGATTGGTTGTTTAAAATAGCTGCGGGCCACAAAGCTGTATGATACCAAAGACGTGTTTGATGATACTATCATATAGCTCAGCTGAGCTCGCTTTTTCTTCTCCCGTGTTGTTTTTGACTCACATGCGAAGCAAAAGTGAGTCTATGTACTCACCCGTTTCGTCCGTCCGGGCGTCCGGGCGTCCGAAAATTTTAACGTTGGATTTTTCTCGGAGACTATTAAGTCTATCAATACCAAATGTGGCATGATGGTGTATGATGACAAGGCCTCAAAACACATACATGGTGACTTGTCCTTGCTTCAAGGTCAAGGTCGCAGGGGCCATAAATATTGTCTAAAAAACAGTCATTTTTCACATTTTCTCTATTTACTCTGAAGTTTTTGAGATTGGATACCTGACCTTATATGGAGCGAGTTTTCGCGTCAACTATAGTGACTCGAGTCGAACCGGAGGTCGCAAAAACTCGGTACGGTACGACCGGAGTGACGTCACCGGTTAACCAAAGTTCAACCTTGGCCCCAGCGTACGTTCTCTCCAGTTCCAAGATGGCTGCCATGGCGAGGAGAGAAACTTCTGCAAATGTTTTTTCACAAAGTTACGGATTGTGAGAACACAATTGTTGTAAATCACTTAACCTTTCAAAAATTAAGGATACTGGGTTGGATACTGTCTTGGTTTTAATGCATTTTATTTTAGCAGTGATGTTTATTTTGGGAAGAAATGAGGTCAACATGAGTTTGGGTGCGATTTCTGACTGTCAGCAGGGCAGGGATAAAAACCACGCTACCCCCCCCCCCCCCCCCCCCCCCCCCGCCCCCCTCCCCAATCGGCCTAAATACATCCCAGCACAGCTTGCTTCTAATTTCATTCAAATTTCAGCCCCAAAACTCAACAGATTGCACAGATTTGTTCCACAACAGTAAATCCGCAACACACCAGCCAAGGCTGTCGCCATCTTGTTGCAAGGGAAGCGACTGGACACAACTGAACAGCGTTTTTGCGAAGAAAAAAACCAGACATGCGCAGTGACCCTACCGTAGCTAACCCAGGTTACTCGCGAAAACTCGCTCATCGTATATAGGGCAAAGTAATCCCTATCTTTTGATACCAGCTTGGATGACCTTGCTTCAAGGTCAAGGTCACAGGAGCTCTTCAAAGTTGGATTGTATACATATTTTGAAGTGACCTTGACCCTGAACTATGGAAGATAACTGTTTCAAACTTAATAATTATGTGGGGCACATGTTATACTTTTATCATGAGACACATTTGGTCACATATCATCAAGGTCAAGGTCACTTTGACCCTTATGAAATGTGACCAAAATGGGGTAGTGAACCACTAAAAGTGACCATATCTCATGGTAGAAAGTGCCAATAATCCCCATTGTGCTTCCTATGTCTTGAATTAACAGCTTTGTGTTGCATGACCTTGGATGACCTTGACCTTGGGTCAAGGTCACATGTATTTTGGTAGGAAAAATGTGTAAAGCATTTCTTAGTGTATGATGTCATTGGTAGGTTTAGTTGTTTGACCTTGACCTTGAAGGTCACCTGAAGGTCAAGGTCATATAAAGGTCAAGGTCAAGCATGTGAGTCGTATGGGCTTTGCCCTTCTTGTTGCTGATTGGCTGTTGAGAAAATTCGCCGATGCGGATTTTTTTATTATAAAAGAGGGAACTCATCTTCACGCTAACAGCTTGCAAGAGATTATGTTTTTCTGAAGAATATGTCTCAGTTTGATATAGAAATGGGTCAGCATCTAACCGCAACGCGCAAGGATATAGTGGGTCCTATTTATAGGTAACCAATCAACAGAAAACCGCGCGAAATGAGTGATGTCTCGCGACGAATCAGCGCCTTGCTTCGCACGGGATTTAGACGCGTGTCAATTTCTGCTTGAGACGCAAAACCAGCTCATGCAAGATAGGACTGGTTTCAGGCAGGCGGGTAAGGCGTTTGTTAAGCAAGTGGCTTGCCTCGATGGTTAGTCGAGGGTGAACGAGAAGCGCCTACGGCTAATAAGCGAGAAACGTAGGCAACGCCTAGCCCTGGAGATTTTCTCGAGATTCTACGCCTAACAAACGCGCTCGTGGATCTTTGTGGATGGAGAGAGAGAGAGAGAGAGAGAGAGAGAGAGAGAGAGAGAGAGAGAGAGAGAGAGAGAGAGAGATTACGTACTTGCGTATTTAGAAGAAGAAAAAAAAACGCGGTGTGACATCGCCGAAGGTGATTTCATCGCGCATGGTTCTGCGCATGCCCCGAAACCGAAAGTGACGTATTTTGTACGTTTGGCGATGCCTATAAGCATCGCGCATCGTTATGCATCGCGCCTGGTAAACGCTCAGCCAATCACGAGCCTTGAAAATAGACGCCGCCACGTGACCCAGATTTTGCTTCCAGCTCGCACTCTGCTGCGCAAATTCTGTGTTCCGCGTGATTCGGGTGTAATACTGCCAATAAACGTCGTTTAGCTTAAGATTACACCCGAATCACGCGCACCGTTAAGGTGCATGGAGTACAGTACCGCCGAGCAAGACGTTTGTCACAAAACGCAGATACATTAATGCGGCCGGATCTTAGCATAACTCCGCAGGGCGTGCGAAGTCCGTCAGGCCATAGATTATAGAGTATAATCTATGGTCAGGCGGAGTGGCGGAGTCTCGCGGCACATCACCTTTGAACGAGGCGCGATACACGCGTCACTTCCGGTTTTGACGCATGCGCAGAACCAAAGAGTATGATTTACCAACGGCGATGTCACAGCGGGACAACTAATTTCTCGTTTGATGATTGCAATGTTTAGAATATTCCTGTGTGTGTGTGTGAGTGTGTGTGTGTGTGTGTGTGTGTTGTGTGTGTATGCGTGCGTGCGTGCGTGCTTGCGTGAGCGGCACGCGCGAGTGTGCACGCTCACACGCGCAGTGTAGAGGTGAACAATACACAGTCAGTGCTCTTGTCAGCAATACACAGTCAGTGCTCTTTTCAGCAATACACAGTCAGTGCTCTTGTCAGCAATACACAGTCAGTGCTCTTGTCAGCAATACACAGTCAGTGCTCTTGTCAGCAATACACAGTCAGTGCTCTTTTCAGCAATACACAGTCAGTGCTCTTGTCAGCAATACACAGTCAGTGCTCTTTTCAGCAATACACAGTCAGTGCTCTTGTCAGCAATACACAGTCAGTGCTCTTGTCAGCAATACACAGTCAGTGCTCTTGTCAGCAATACACAGTCAGTGCTCTTGTCAGCATTTGTGATCGCGCACACGAAAACAATGCTAAAATACGAAAAATGACAACACGAGATATTACAACCACACATTAATGATTTATTCATGAATATTTAAGAAAAAAATCTAGTTTTTTTGTACAGTGACGTAAATACCAAGAAAATGTACACGTGATTTAGTGCGCTATCTTTACGCAGCGTTTTCTCGGAAACTGTTTTTTTGTATTTTAACATTGTTTCTCAAGCACGGTCATATGTTATATAATCGTGGGAATCTGTTCTACACGAAACTGATGAAGGGCTACACCCGAAACGTTTGTTTTCATACTAAACCTGAGATTCCAACACCTCCCAGCGATCTTTGTGATCATTATTTGTTTTGTGTTCTACACGACTTTTGCGATAAGTCTCCAAAATTAAGATCTGAGCACAGGCACATCGTTCCCTTCAACTTGTCCACGGAACAGATACCTGGTTTCGTCACCACGCCGCACGCTGCAGGCATCCTCCATCGCTTTTCTGTCGGACTTTTGTAGAAATATTCGCCGGAGAACAGTGCACACCTGCACCTGGATGACATCGACGAGTGGAGGAGAAAAGTGCGTGCTGATCGAATCGTGCCCACGCCTCTCAGACGGCCACCGAACATCGCTGAGGTCATGCGACCCAGGTAGCCTCTCACCTCTCACCTCTAGCCCCTGACCCTAACCTTGACCTTAAGGGTCACATGGAAGCAGGATCTTTCTTGACTTGTCAAATGCTCGGCGACAGTCTTTGAAAGATTCTCTCACTAAAAAAGGTGTCCAAAATACTTGCAGAAGAGAGATGAATAATGAATTGTGAATATGATGCTCGATGTGGTTTTATTTTACCAGAGGATATTACTTTTTTCCTTTCACCAACGACGCCCTCCACGATTTCGTTGATGTCTTCAGAGAAAGTTGGCAGTTTGCTTTTGAGTCCACCACCTTTTCTGATTATCTCGCATTATACTAAAGAGAGCTGGGCGAGCTGTTAAGTTTATTGACAGTTTCGATTTTTAAAAATTAAAAAAACATTTTCTGATTTCCAAAATGTGGAAGAAAGTTTA
>JAWQFJ010026490.1:0-12500 GCA_034096865.1 Theodoxus fluviatilis | reverse complement strand
GGGAGTGAGAAGTGGGAGTGAGTAGTGGGAGTGAGTAGTGGGAGTGAGTAGTGGGAGTGAGTAGTAGGAGTGAGTAGTGGGAGTGAGTAGTGGGAGTGAGTAGTAGGAGTGAGTAGTGGGAGTGAGTAGTGGGAGTGAGTAGTGGGAGTGAGTAGTGGGAGTGAGTAGTAGGAGTGAGTAGTGGGAGTGAGTAATGGGAGTGAGAAGTGGGAGTGAGTAATGGGAGTGAGAAGTGGGGGTGAGTAGTAGGAGTGAGTAGTGGGAGTGAGTAGTGGGAGTGAGAAGTGGGGGTGAGTAGTAGGAGTGAGTAGTGGGAGTGAGTAGTGGGAGTGAGTAGTGGGAGTGAGAAGTGGGAGTGAGTAGTGGGAGTGAGTAGTGGGAGTGAGAAGTGGGAGTGAGCAGTGGGAGTGAGTAATGGGAGTGAGTAGTGGGAGTGAGTAGTGGGAGTGAGAAGTGGCAGTGAGTAGTGGGAGTGAGTACTAGGAGTGAGTAGTGGGAGTGAGTAGTGGGAGTGAGTAGTGGGAGTGAGTAGTAGGAGTGAGTAGTGGGAGTGAGTAATGGGAGTGAGAAGTGGGAGTGAGTACTAGGAGTGAGTAGTGGGAGTGAGTAGTGGGAGTGAGTAGTGGGAGTGAGTAGTAGGAGTGAGTAGTGGGAGTGAGAAGTGGTTGTGAGAAGTGGGAGTGAGTAGTGGTTGTGAGAAGTGGGAGTGAGTAATGGGAGTGAGAAGTGGGAGTGAGTACTAGGAGTGAGTAGTGGGAGTGAGTAGTGGGAGTGAGTAGTGGGAGTGAGTAGTAGGAGTGAGTAGTGGGAGTGAGTAATGGGAGTGAGAAGTGGGAGTGAGTAATGGGAGTGAGAAGTGGGAGTGAGCAGTGGGAGTGAGTAATGGGAGTGAGTAGTGGGAATGAGTAGTGGGAGTGAGAAGTGGCAGTGAGTAGTGGGAGTGAGTAATGGGAGTGAGAAGTAGGAGTGAGTAGTGGGAGTGAGTAGTGGGAGTGAGTAGTGGGAGTGAGTAGTGGGAGTGAGTAGTGGGAGTGATTAGTGGGGGTGAGTAGTGGGGATGAGTAGTGGTTGTGAGAAGTGGGAGTGAGTAGTGGGGGTGAGTAGTGGAAGTGAGTAGTGGGAGTGAGTAGTGGGAGTGAGTAGTGGGGGTGAGTAGTGGGAGTGAGTAGTGGGAGTGAGTAATGGAAGTGGGTAGTGGGAGTGAGTAGTGGCAATGAGTAGTGGAAGTGAGTAGTGGGGGTGAGTAGTGGGAGTGAGTAGTGGGAGTGAGTAGTGGGGGTGAGTAGTGGGAGTGAGTAGTGGGAGTGAGTAGTGGGAGTGAGTAGTGGGAGTGAGTAGTGGGAGTGAGTAGTGGGAGTGAGTAGTGGGAGTGAGTAGTGGGAGTGAGTAGTGGGAGTGAATAGTGGGAGTGAATAGTGGGAGTGAGTAATGGGAGTGAGAAGTGGGAGTGAGTAGTGGGAGTGAGTAGTGGGAGTGAGAAGTGGGAGTGAGTAGTGGGAGTGAGAAGTGGGAGTGAGAAGTGGGAGTGAGTAGTGGGAGTGAGTAGTGGGAATGAGTAGTGGTTGTGCGAAGTGGGAGTTGGAGTGAGTAGTAGGAGTGAGTAGTGGGAATGAGTAATGGAAGTGAGTAATGGAAGTGAGTAGTGGAAGTGAGTAGTGGGAGTGAGTAGTAGGAGTGAGTAGTGGGAGTGAGTAATGGAAGTGAGTAATGGAAGTGAGTAGTGGGAGTGAGTAGTGGGGCTGAGTAGTGGGAGTGAGTAGTGGGAGTGAGTAGTGGGAGTGAGTAGTGGAAGTGAGTAGTAGGAGTGAGTAGTGGGAATGAGTAATGGAAGTGAGTAATGGAAGTGAGTAGTGGAAGTGAGTAGTGGGAGTGAGTAGTAGGAGTGAGTAGTGGGAGTGAGTAATGGAAGTGAGTAATGGAAGTGAGTAGTGGGAGTGAGTAGTGGGGGTGAGTAGTGGGAGTGAGTAGTGGGAGTGAGTAGTGGGAGTGAGTAGTGGGAGTGAGTAGTAGGAGTGAGTAGTGGGAGTGAGTAGTGGAAGTGAGTAGTGGGAGTGAGTAGTGGCCCTCTTTAGGGCTACCAAACGGCCCTCCTCAGGGCCTCTCCCCAGGTCCTTCGGATGAGACCTTAATAAACCGAGGTCTAGTGTGTGATACGCATTCACAACATCAAAATCACGCACTATAAAGATCCTGACGCTCATGTCCTCGACGGGTGGGTGTCGGCCACAGTAAAAATACCCAGCACGCACAATTTCTCCTTTGTGGAAAACAGTGTGCCAGCGCCCTTGGCAGCAGGACACTGGTCTCATTGACTTGAGACACTACACACTGAGAGGCAGCCTCGACATCGGCTGAAGCGCTTTGAGTCTCACTGAGTGGGAGTATCGCGCGGTATAAGAGTGATTTAATATAATAATAATAGTGGGAGTGAGTAGTGGGAGTGAGTAGTGGGAGTGAGTAGTGGGGGTGAGTAGTGGGAGTGAGTAGTGGGAGTGAGTAGTGGGAGTGAGTAGTGGGAGTGAGTAGTGGGGGTGAGTAATGGCAGTGAGTAGTGGGAGTGAGTAGTGGGAGTGAGAAGTGGGAGTGAGTAATGGGAGTGAGTAATGGGAGTAGGTAGTGGGAGTGAGTAGTGGGAGTGAGTAGTGGGAGTGAGTAGTGGGAGTGAGTAGTGGGAGTGAGTAGTGGGAGTGAGTAGTGGGAGTGAGTAGTGGGAGTGAGTAGTGGGAGTGAGTAGTGGAAGTGAGTAATGGGAGTGAGTACTAGGAGTGAGTAGTGGGAGTGAGTAGTAGGAGTGAGTAGTGGGAGTGAGTAGTGGGAGTGAGTAGTAGGAGTGAGTAGTGGTTGTGAGTAGGGGGAGTGAGTAGTGGGAGTGAGTAGTGGGAGTGAGTAGTAGGAGTGAGTAGTAGGAGTGAGTAGTGGTTGTGAGTAGGGGGAGTGAGTAGTAGGAGTGAGTAGTAGGAGTGAGAAGTGGGAGTGAGTAATGGGAGTGAGTAGTGGGAGTGAGAAGTGGGAGTGAGTAGTAGGAGTGAGAAGTGGGAGTGAGTAGTGGGAGTGAGTAGTAGGAGTGAGTAGTGGGAGTGAGTAGTGGGAGTGAGTAGTGGGAGTGAGTAGTGGTTGTGAGAAGTGGGAGTGAGTAGTGGGAGTGAGTAGTAGGAGTGAGTAGTGGGAGTGAGTAGTGGGAGTGAGTAGTGGTTGTGAGAAGTGGGAGTGAGTAGTGGGAGTGAGTTGTGGGAGTGAGTAGTGGGAGTGAGTAGTGGGAGTGATAGTAGGAGTGAGTAGTGGGAGTGAGTAGTGGGAGTGAGTAGTGGGAGTGATAGTAGGAGTGAGTAGTAGGAGTGAGAAGTGGGAGTGAGTAATGGGAGTGAGTAGTGGGAGTGATAGTAGGAGTGAGTAGTGGGAGTGAGTAGTGGGAGTGAGTAGTGGGAGTGAGTAGTGGTTGTGAGAAGTGGGAGTGAGTAGTGGTTGTGAGTAGTGGGAGCGAGTAGTGGGAGTGAGTTGTGCGAGTGAGTAGTGGGAGTGAGTAGTGGGAGTGAGTAGTGGGAGTGAGTAGTAGGAGTGAGTAGTGGGAGTGAGTAGTGGGAGTGAGTAGTAGGAGTGAGAAGTGGGAGTGAGAAGTGGGAGTGAGTAGTGGGAGTGAGTAGTAGGATTGAGTAGTGGGAGTGAGTAGTGGGAGTAGTAGTGGGAATACGTAATGGGAGTGAGTAGTGGGAGTGAGTAGTAGGAGTGAGAAGTGGGAGTGAGAAGTGGGAGTGAGTAGTGGGAGTGAGTAGTAGGATTGAGTAGTGGGAGTGAGTAGTGGGAGTGAGTAGTAGGAGTGAGTAGTGGGAGTGAGTAGTGGGAGTGAGTAGTGGGAGTGAGTAGTGGGAGTGAGTAGTGGGAGTGAGTAGTAGGAGTGAGAAGTGGGAGTGAGAAGTGGGAGTGAGTAGTGGGAGTGAGTAGTAGGAGTGAGTAGTGGGAGTGAGTAGTAGGAGTGAGTAGTAGGAGTGAGTAGTAGGAGTGAGTAGTGGGAGTGAGTAGTAGGAGTGAGTAGTGGGAGTGAGTAGTGGGAGTGAGTAGTGGGAGTGAGTAGTGGTTGTGAGAAGTGGTTGTGAGAAGTGGGAGTGAGTAGTGGGAGTGAGTAGTGGGAGTGAGTAGTGGGAGTGAGTAGTAGGAGTGAGTAGTAGGAGTGAGTAGTGGGAGTGAGTAGTGGGAGTGAGTTGTTGTTGTTGTTCGTCCGTCGAGTCGACGAGGACCACTCTAGTCATCCGGGGGGTTGCTGGGACTGGTTCTGTCTGTGTGTGCGCAGATGGCTAACGAGGCCGATCCTGGCACGGAAGGTTCGGGAACAGAAGGGACATGGGACAAGTGGGACGTCTCCAGGGGGGTTGACAGCATGGGCCTTGCGGGCTTGCCTCTTCTTTTCTGCGGCAGTGATCCTGTTTGCCTCGCATGTCTTGGCACCTTTGTGGATGGAAGAGCGCCAGGTGGATCGGTCCATTGCAGCCCGTTCCCACGTGTCTGGATTGATGGCAAAAGCTTTCAGTGAAGCTTTCAGGGTGTCTTTGAAGCGCTTCTTTTGCCCACCGTGGGACCGCTGGCCATGCTGGAGCTCGCCATAGAAGAGTCTCTTTGGCAGTCTCTCGTCTGGCATCCGGACTACGTGTCCTGCCCAGCGAAGCTGTGACTGCATCAGGAGGGTGAAGATGCTGGGGAGACCTGCTTTGGTCAGTACCACTGTGTCTGGAATTTTGTCCTGCCATTTTATGCCGAGGATCTTCCTGAGGCTTGTTGTGTGAAAGTGGTTCAGTTTTCTAGCATGGCGTTGATAGACAGTCCACGTTTCACATGCATATAGCACTGTGGGGAGCACCACTGCCCTGTATACTTTCAGCTTGGTCTGAGTGGTAATGCCTCTTCTGTTCCAGACATTTGGATATAACCTGCCAAAAGTGGAGCTGGCTCTGGCAATTCTAATGTTTACTTCGTCATCGATGGTAGCATTCTGAGACAGTGTGCTGCCTAGGTATGTGAAACGGTTCACTGTGTTTAGTCTCTGGCCGTTGACAGTGATGTTGGGCTCAACGTAGGGCTTTCCAGGCGCGGGCTGATGGAGGACTTCAGTCTTCTTTGTACTGATCGTCAGACCAAAGTTTGTGCAGGCGCTGGAGAACAGATTAACGTTTCGTTGCATGTCGGCTTCTGAGACAGCGTTGAGGGCACAGTCATCGGCAAACAGCAGATCCCTGATGATGTCTGTCATAACCTTGTTTTTTGCCTGGAGCCTCCGCAGGTTGAACAGTTTGCCGTCTGTGCGGTACCTCAGGTTGACACCAACGTCCTCGTCTCTGAAGGCCTCTGACAGCATGGCGGAAAACATTAGGCTAAACAGTGTTGGTGCCAGGACGCAGCCCTGCTTGACCCCGTTTGTGACTGGGAAAGGGTCAGATGACTCTCCGCTGTCCTGGACTCTGGCCTGCATGCCCTCGTGGAATTGTTGCACCAAGACGATGAATTTCCTTGGGCAACCGTACTTGGCCATGATCTTCCACAGGCCCTCTCTACTAACGGTGTCAAACGCCTTGGTCAGGTCAACATAGGTGGAGAACAAGTCGGAGTTCTGCTCCTGACATTTCTCTTGCAGCTGCCTGGCAGCGAACACCATGTCGATGGTTCCTCGTTCTTTTCGGAATCCACACTGACTTTCAGGCAGGAGTCCTTGGTCAAGGTGGGCTGTGAGGCGGTTGAGCAGGATTCTGGCAAGGATCTTTCCTGCGATAGAAAGCAGTGATATGCCTCTATGGTTGTCACAAGCCTGTCTATTTCCTTTTCGCTTATAGAGATGTATAATGGAGGCATCTTTGAAATCCTGCGGAATCGTCTCTTGCTCCCACGTCAAGAGAAACAGCTGGTGGAGCCTTTCAGTCAGGGCTGTTCCCCCCTCCTTGTAGACCTCAGCTGGTATGGCATCTGAACCAGGTGCTTTGCCACTGGAGAGAAGACAAATTGCTTTCTGGGTCTCAAGCAAGGATGGGGGGTCATCCAGTGCTTCGTTGGTGGGCACTTGTGGGAGACGATTGATGGCTTCTTCGTTGATTGTCGAAGGGCGATTTAGGATGTTGTCGAAATGTTCGGCCCACCTCTCCAAGATCTTCTCTTTGTCTGTGATGAGTATGTTACCGTCTGCGCTGAGGAGGGGGTTTGATCCTGAGGACGTGGGGCCATACACTTCTTTCAAGGCGTTGTAGAAGTTCTTATAGTCATGCCTGTCTGCATATCCTTGGATCTCGTCGGCTTTGTTGCTGAGCCAATTGTCCTGCATCTGACGGAGCTTTTGCTGTACAGTTCTGCGTATGTTGTAGAACGCATCTCTCCTTGCCGTGGACTTGGGGTAATTGAGGCAAGCTTGGTGGAGGTGGTGTTTCTCATCCAGTAACTGCTTGATGTCTTCGCAGTTCTCATCAAACCAGTCCTTGTGTTTCCTGGTCTGGGGCCCCAGGGTCTCTGTAGCTGTGGTGTAAATCAGTGAGTACTAGGAGTGAGTAGTGGGAGTGAGTAGTGGGAGTGAGTAGTGGGAGTGAGTAGTGGAAGTGAGTAGTGGTTGTGAGAAGTGGGAGTGAGTAGTGGTTGTGAGTAGGGGGAGTGAGTAGTGGGAGTGAATAGTGGGAGTGAGTAGTGGGAGTGAGTAGTGGGAGTGAGTAGTAGGAGTGAGTAGTGGGAGTGAGAAGTGGGAGTGAGTAGTGGGAGTGAGTAGTGGGAGTGAGTAGTGGGAGTGAGTAGTGGGAGTGAGTAGTGGGAGTGAGTAGTGGGAGTGAGTAGTGGGAGTGAGTAGTGGGAGTGAGTAGTGGGAGTGAGTAGTGGGAGTGAGTAGTGGGAGTGAGAAGTGGGAGTGAGTAGTAGGAGTGAGTAGTGGGAGTGAGTAGTGGGAGTGAGTAGTGGGAGTGACTAGTGGTTGTGAGAAGTGGGAGTGAGTAGAGGGAGTGAGTAGTGGGAGTGAGTAGTGGGAGTGAGTAGTGGGAGTGAGTAGTGGGAGTGAGTAGTAGGAGTGAGTAGTGGGAGTGAGTACTAGGAGTGAGTAGTGGGAGTGAGTAGTGGGAGTGAGTAGTGGGAGTGAGTAGTGGGAGTGAGTAGTGGTTGTGAGAAGTGGGAGTGAGTAGTGGGAGTGAGTAGTGGGAGTGAGTAGTGGTTGTGAGAAGTGGGAGTGAGTAGTGGGAGTGAGTAGTGGGAGTGAGTAGTGGGAGTGAGTAGTGGGATTGAGTAGTGGGAGTGAGTAGTGGAAGTGAGTAGTGGGAGTGAGTAGTAGGAGTGAGTAGTGGGAGTGAGTAGTGGGAGTGAGAAGTGGGAGTGAGTAGTGGGAGTGAGTAGTGGGAGTGAGTAGTAGGAGTGAGTAGTGGGAATGAGTAGTGGGAGTGAGTAGTGGGAGTGAGTAGTAGGAGTGAGAAGTGGGAGTGAGAAGTGGGAGTGAGAAGTGGGAGTGAGTAGTGGGAGTGAGTAGTGGGAGTGAGAAGTGGGAGTGAGTAGTGGGAGTGAGTAGTGGGAGTGAGTAGTGGGAGTGAGTAGTGGGAGTTGGAGTGAGTAGTAGGAGTGATAGTGGGAGTGAGAAGTAGAGTAGTAAATTATGAGGAAAGGCGAGAGAAACACAAACAGAATGGGGAGAGTATAGACATGTGTGATTTCTATCCACAGCCCCGACAACCCGTTCATTGCATCGCTATTTGATGCAACGCATCGCCGTGCTAATACCACGACAAGCCACGCTCACTTCAGGTAATGCTGGCAATGTGTCTCATCCGACAATTCTATACCGCGCTAGTTTCCTGTGGAGTTTATTTCCTTAAGCGACCAGGCAAGCCAAAGTCTAATTGCATCCCATCCCCACACAATGAAACATTCGGCTCTTGTTGAACATTTTGAGTTATCTACCTCATTCGGATTTGTGCTGCATGTACTGTGAAAGCATTTCCGTCATATGTACCCCACACCAAAATGCGACATCGCTGTGTTTCAGAAAATTCCCCAACCCCGAGTATGACATCGAAAAGCCATTCCACAGAGTCAGCCATTTCGCCAAGGCCGTGACCAGGGTGTATCCATTCAACCCTTACAACAACATAGGAAAAATGCGCTGAACAGCCTCTCACGCGAGAAGGAAGGAAGGGGGACGAGATAGTCAACACCAAACCATTCGGTTGATGTGTATCTGTGTGCGAGTTTGTGAGGTCCAGCGTCTGCATATATAAACAGTGTTCTGTGTAAGTTCTGTTGTTCACCATGCGTCTACGCGTAATTGTGCGTTTGTTTGCATGCGTGTCTAAACGGGTGTGTGAGTGAGTCCATGTGAGCAAATATTTGTTCACGTGTTGCGTCCACGCGTTTGTCATTTTGTATCTGTGAGAGCATGAACTATCATAGCATTGTCTGCATGCAAGAGTGTTGTACATGAGTGTACACTTGAAACCCTAATTTCGCGTGCTTAGAGAAGATGGTATCTTTTTCTGAACACTGTACTTCGTGCATTTTCTAGTGCTGTCTTGTACTTCGAAATGTGCCTCAAGAACTCAAGGAATCACAAATTCAAGACCTGACACACTCAAGAACGTAAAAACCAAAGAAGCCGAAACTGAGCATCTATAAAAATAAAAAAGAACTATCACTACTGCAGTGTTTTTTTTTGGTATTCTACTGTCGACTCTAAAGAAACATTTAGCCATCATGGACGAGATCATTGGTTTCAAGATATTAGACATGGCCAATGCTGCTCTCACTGTTAACAGGACAAATCGGATAGAAGCCAGTCTGCCACACTATTTGTCATTCACACACAAAAATCCTGCTAGGAATAAACATCGCCGTTCTTCTTCCTCTTCTCATTCCTCTTCTTCCACTGGATCTTCTTCTTGTTCCTCCTCTCTCCCCCTCCTTCGTCGTCGTCATCAAAGAGAGTGCAGAGTGTTAAATAATTGGATCTAATTCAAAGAGGATTTAGCGTGGAAAAAATAGCGTGCCAGGAATGACAAATATATCGTGCGACATCTTTTGCATAATATATCATTCCATGAGAGTTGGTGCAATTTAGAGCTACTGTTCCAGCAATAATGTATTGAGACCAAAACGTCAGGCACTGGACACAACGCTATTCAAAGTAATAACTTACTCTGGGGTCACTCGGACTGACTAGATAGTAGGTAGCTAGCTGTTCCTTGAGAAGTTCCTTTGTCGTATTCCTTCAAACATATTTCTGGGTGTGATTTTGTGATCGTGAAATTTAAAAGAAAACTTTCTTTCTTTCTTTCTTAGCTATGTCGCGTTTTTACTTCAATAACCTCTTGTCTGTTGCGCTTTGCTCTGATCAGTGCTTGGCAAAACAAAACAAAACAAAAAAGTAAGAGTACGAATGTGACTTGGCAGTATACCATTCCTTTGTATTCAGAATAACGCGTGTCCTACTCTATTTCACTGCCACTCCTCTCTGCCCATCGTCAGTCTGCTGTGAGTATTGCACTAGCGTGGCCAGGAAGGTTTACTCCAAAGCATTCCGGTTGTGAAAGATAGCGCGCTTCTGTGATCACTAGCATGGGGTAGCACCAGCATTCTTTTCTGCTCAATCCCTTGATGAGGTTCCCTTGTTAAACTTTAGTTTAAAATTAAGCCTGTGATTCTGCAATACAGTTATGTAAGCATGTGTGTGTGTGTGTATGTATGTGTTTGTATATATATAAGCTAAATTTATCTGCGGCAAAACAAGTAAGAATCCCATAAAAGCGTTTTCATAATATTTTTTATGACCAACAAACTACACGTTGCCCATGAAGCTAATGCACAAACCATGAATATCTTACTGACAACATTCAAACAACAACAACGACTTCCATTGACCGGTTCCGGTAAATTTTCTTCGAAAAGTACATCCCCACATCCGACGCATATCACAAAACCGATGGAAGAGTTTCAGTGCTCGAGGACGACATGGAATGAAGTGTTCATGGCAGTGTATCTGAGGAGACACACGTCGTGATCTTCTGCGTCAGATCTTAAAAATGATTTCCAACAGCTCAAGTTGAAAAGGTCGCCCCTACTTTGCTGAAGAAGACGGAAGGCGACCAGTTAGAACAATTCACAAACTTCCGCAGCAAACGCAAGAGAAAGTCACAATCAAACATTTCGACTGTAATGCATTACAAGTATAAATCGCAACCTAAAATCTAACCCATTGCACACTTTAAAAACGCAAGGACTGCTCATTTCATTTCATTTCACGGACTGAAAAGAAGATTCAGTCACAGAGAACAGCAGAAAATTGTAAGTAAAGAAGAGGGGCGAAAAACCATGCCAAAACCGTTCTGACATAAGCAAATGACGGTTAAAAAAATTCCTTAACTGGCCTCTTAATTCACCACTATTTCTATAATTAGAGTAAGAGACCCACAGCGCGAAAACAGGTAAAAAAGTGACTTTTGCATTCTCATCATCATCATCATCATCATCATCATCATCATCATCATCATCATCATCATCATCATCATCATCATCATCACGTACATAAAAACAACAACAGCAACAGCACGACACTGGACCATTTCTGAGGCACATTCATTTTCCCACGAAGACGGCTGTTGATTCAACCTGAACACTTTAATAGCCAGCAACACTCAACTCTGCAGACAGGCAAAGGGTTAACACATTCCACTCCTGTGCAGCACCATGCAAAGGGTTAATAACTGCCTCTAGGGTCGTCATGTCAACACAACAAGCAACACTATCTAGCATCACAAAATGTCGATGCACACAAAAAAATTCGCAGTCCAAAAACAAAATCCCCACCCCAAAACAAAACCCCACAACATATCTATGTCAAAGACGACAAATATACCCTGTTACATATTTCTCAAATTTAATAATCAATCCATTACATCAGTTAAATGTTATTGTTCCAGCATTCATAATTTGAAATGAGGTTCACAAAACTTGCTATCAATGCTTAGCGTGGTCAACATACAGGCTTGGACACTGTATTTCGACTCTTAAAGGAAAAAAAGCTAAGTTAGGGGCGTTTGTAATACAATATTCAAGAATATTGTCACTAATGCAGCAGCACACCTGAAAATAAAGACTAATGCCAAATAAATCAGTTGTCTCCGAGATGCTTGCGTCACAAAATCACGTGACCCATTCTGCTGGTTCGGGTCTGACAGAAAGCTCACAAATAGGCTTCAAACACAAAGTTTCACTTTTATATTTTCTTATTTAAAAAGGGGGGGGGGATTTCAAACAAAACGAGCAGTCTGAACACATGTTAATTGCTGTTTTGCTTCTGAAAAAATTACCACTTTTCCTTAACAATAACAACAACAACAACAACAACAAAACAACAACAATAATAATGAATTTGCCTTCTTAGCTAGTTACCAAATATATATTCCAATTCTAGAATGAAACTAATGTCTATTCATGTGAACGAATAATTACTCGACAAAGCAATGATAACTGAACGTGTGGTACAGACTCATTCTGTGCCACGGGGACTACCAGATGCTATCTGGGCTCTGTGGCACAGAATGGTACGGACTGAAAACCTCGGGACAACCCCGACGATAAAACCAACTGCATTGAGAGTAAGTACTCGACATTAATGCAACGACATCGACGTAACAACGCTTTGCTAAACAACGACACGTAAAAGACACTCTTTTTTGGCTTCTAAAAGAAGTTGAATAAAACATTTACCTTTTCAACAATCTAAATTCATTTATCATTCACAACTAATATTTAAATAGTACATATTGCTGAACGTTGATTTCTACATTGCAGCATACGCACATTTATCAGTTCCATAGAACAATTAATGTACATCATAAAAATTGTTAGAGGTGGCAGTTGCAGCAAAGATTATGTGAGTTGAAAAACTATTACATCTTTTAAATAACAGGTACCTGGAGGTAACACAAAATGCACAAAGAAAATGCCAGTTATGCAAACCATTCTCAATAAATCATTAATTCCTCATGTCAAATATTCAAAGGTAATCAATCTCTTGACTGCAGTAACGAAACGAGACGCATTTATCAGAAAAGGGCAACTTAGGGTCAATAACGACAAGGAGAAAGCACGCGTTAATCGGGATGAGTTAGCGAACAAAATCAAAAGAGCTCATAAGGTCAGATCATGCACGACAACTCGAAAAAGAAAAAGAGGATGAGATGTCAGCTGTTTACAAACACATCTAAAGCAATGTCCTCTCTTGTCTGGAAACAAACATGTAAATTTGAATGATTCGAATTCTGAGACAGACATATCAAAATTATAAACCCTGAAGTTACGAGGATAAAATGACAAGGACTAGTTTCCAACATACGTGGATGCCTGCACCAAACGACCTGGTTGACATCGGCAGAGTTGCCTAAAAGTAACGATAAGGAGCTTTTTGTTTGGTTAATTTCTTTTCATGCATTGATGTCGTTTGCGAGTAAAGGATGATGGCCTTTGACTCTTTGAGCCAAATTCAACCCATGCCACGACAAATGCCA
>JAWQFJ010026489.1:2500-22500 GCA_034096865.1 Theodoxus fluviatilis | reverse complement strand
CGTAAGAAGATAGTCATCATGTATGAAGGAGGAAAACCCCACACCAAATGTGACTCTTGTTTTCTTCGTCACTTAATACCTGCCTGGCTTTTTGTCATGAAGAGAATCATTATTGATTGTTTTTGACAATATGAGAATGTTACATGAATGTACGAAAATAATTTTGTGCGCGCGCTTGTGTGTGTGTGTGTGTGTGTGTGTGTGTGTGTGTGCATATATGTGCGTGTGTGCGCATGTCTGTGCGTGTGTGTGTGTGTGTGTGCATGTCTGTGCGTGCGTATGCATGTGTGTGCTTATGTGTGCATGTGTGTGTGCATGCATCTGTGCGTGCGTGCGTGCTAATGCGCGCGCGTACGTGTGTATGTGTCTGTGAAGTGTGTGCACTCTGCTCCACCCATCCATCGTCGCAATCTTTCAGAGCCAGGCGACGCATTTCGGCGCCCCTCTTGAGATGCCTGTTGGGGGAATCACTGTCGAGGCCACGGGGGGATGGCCTGGGCCTGCCCAGGGCTCTGTGCACTCGTTGAAAGTCAATTTGACATCTCTCTACAAATCGCTTTGGCAAGAGGCCAACACCTCCCGTCCGCTGTGGGCACCGAGGGCGGAAGACACCGGAAGAACAAGGGGAGAGAAGGGGTGGGAGGGGGGACGCTTAGGGAGAAGTGTGCGACAAGGGTCTCAGGGGGTGTGGGTTGACGATGATGAAGGGGAAGTGCAGGGGGATACTAATAGATGAATAAGGGGCAGAGCCTTTTTAAGAGGCAGTGTGGAGGAGGTGGGGTGGGGGTGGGGGGTAATGTTATGAGAGGAGGGTGATGAGGACGGTGAGGAAATTAGATTACGAGAGGGGCATAGCAAAGGAAAACGGAGTAAACGGGCATGGAGCTGAGGTGGGGGTGGGGGTGGGGGAGGGGTGGAGAGGAAAAGGGGAAGGGGAGCTAAATAATTAGGGACATGGTGTGTGATGAAGTACGCTCATGATTATAGGAGCGACCAAAGTGGAGAGGTCAGCAGATGTAGACCGAAATCTGCGAGCACTTGCTGATTTAGTGACAGCGACGGTGTGGTGAAAATGAACAGGAAACGCAACCAGCTCGTGTGTCTCCATTTAGCAAGTACGCCAGGAGTCTATCCTGTGTCAAAATCTCATCAGCAACAATTTTCATAGCTACATTTTAGACTGAAAGTGCATCGTGAATCCAGACTGGAGTCAACTTTTACTAGAGTTGTCATAAACTTTGAAGACTCATTTCGTTTCTTTGTGCTTCTGCCCTCTGTTGAAACGTTTGGAAACACAGTCGCTCGTTCGAGTGCTGTGTCCATCGGCTTCTTGCACTGATGATCACAAGAAATTAGAAGCAACCACAGATCACTGCTGAAAAGAGAGAGGTAAGGAAGAGGAAGGACAGGGCAGGTGTGTGGGGGGAAAGGTGGGGTGGGGGGGGGGGGGGGCTGTCATCGAGCGGCTCCGGCCACATGTGATACTCGAAACACAGTCTTTCTTGGGTACGGGCTTAAGTAACCTAATTTTCACGAAACCAAACATCAAAGTGCAGAAGTGAATCAAGCATCTTCAACTTTTATCGCCCAATTCTGTACGCAACGTGTCATGAGGTCGTCACGACAGCAGCAATCGTGTCGTTGTGACGATATAAACAACAACATGTATGGTGTTGTTATCATCAATAGCAGAAGAGGCTTCTGCAGCAGCAGCAGTAGTAGCAGCAGCAGTAATTGCAACAGAAAAATGTGTAGCGGGAGTAGCTACAGCAACAACAGCAGCAGCAACAACAACAATAGTAGTAGTAATATTAGTAGTAGCAGCAGCAGCAGCGGCGGTCACAGCAAGAGCAGCAGCTGCAGCAGCAAAGTATTGGCAGAAGCAACAACAGTTGCTAATATGTAGCAGTAGTAGTAGTAGTAGCGAAAATAGTAGTAGCAACAGCGGCTGCAGCAGTAATATTTGTAGTAGTAGTAAAGTAGTAGTAGTAGTAGTAGTAGTAGTAGTGGTGATGGTGGTGGTAGTAGTGGTAGTGGTAGTAATGATAGTAGTAGTAATGATAGTAGTAGTAGTAACAGTAGTAGTCGTGGTGGTGGTGGTTTGTGGTGGTGGTGGTGGTTGTGGCGGTGGTGATAGCGACAAAAACAATAATAGAGGCAACAATAGAAGTAGCAGTAGAAGCAGCAGTAGTAGTGGTAGCACCCGAAGTAGAGGTAGTGCTGGCGGTAATGACTTAGCAGCGGTAATCATTGGTGCCTATGCCGTGGTTGCTGCTGTGTGCATGTCTGCGTTTGTGTGTGTGTGTGTGTGTGTGTGTGTGTGTGTGTGTGTGTGTGTGTGGTGTGAGAGAGAGAGAGAAAGAGAGAGAGAGAGAGAGAGAAAGAGAGAGAGAGAGAGAGAGAGAGAGAGAGAGAGAGAGAGAGAGAGAGAGAGAGAGAGAGAGAGATAGTTTGATGATGTGCATATAGTTGGCCCCCAAGTTTGTGTATTGAATGATGATAGTGGCCTGTTAGTGACAGCTGAGGCAATGGTGCAAATACAAATAATAACATTGCACTTTCTCCCTTATCTGTAGCATACACATTTTGCCAGCGCCCAAAGAATGTAATCTCCTTCGTTAAGAAATATTCAGTTTGACTCTACTTCATAGCTCTGCCCACATGGAGTGTGCTGCGTCCGGCAAACTTATCTTCTTGAGGCACAACAAAAAGTGACACCCTTTTCCTTGTGTATGGCTGGAGGGGGACAAAGATTAGAGATTTGTATTGAGGCAGACTTGTAGGAAACGGTAAGCAAAGCAAGGGGGATGGAGTACAAAGCTTGTGTGGAGAGGGATGAGGTCAATGTCGAGAGGGAGAGAGAGAGAGGGGTGGGCAGGGACAGACTTTCCTCATAGGAAAGCAACAAATCGACCACCAACTCCCGCCCAAAGTTTCGCCGTCTCCTGGCGGGCTGACAGGCAAATTTACCTTTGTTGTGGCGCGCTGTCACAAGGCTCACGACCCCCTGGTGTGGGGCACGTGCTGGCAGCTTGCCAAGTAGCGCGTGCCGCTCAAGGCTGCTCCTGGCTGGCACCCACACGTGGGCTCTGTCGCCCCTCTGTCAAAGACCTCCCCCTTCCCCCCGCCTTGACCCCCTTCCTCAGTTCCTTCTCTGTCCCTCGCCCCTCTCCCGATTATGGAGACAGCACCAGGCGCACCGTCACTTTAGTTCAAAACTGGAGTAGCATGTAATGGTCTAGCTATTCTTCAGCCCATTACAGAAAGATAACTATTTTATTAGCAGTCGAATTATATTTTTTACGTGCCTTGACATAGCGTTAATATGTCTCTGGTAATCGAGGTTTTTCTTCACGTTCTTGTGCCAGAGTCAGTGAAAGATGATTCGGTAGGTTTCATTTCACCAATGGTACGTCTAGCTCATCCGTTCGGTCATCATGCCACGATGAAGACGAAAATCAATATGGCATTAGTTGCTCGTGTGTCTTGCACAAACTGTTGAAGTCAGAAGCATGTGTTCCTGTTCGATTCCCAAACTCTGACCATTATGTCTTCCATGTGATCGCAACTGAAAATGCTGATCTCACGACCTAAAGCTGCACCGCGCATGTACATGCAGAAATCGACACCACACTGTGCCACATGACACATGTAGAGATCGTGCATGCTGGTGGCCTGACACCTATAGCATTTCGTCCCCGTCTGTCCGCTCATTCTTTCGTTCATGCATGGGTTCGTTTGGTTGTAATTCCCGAGAAACCCTCTCTCCTCCAAACTTATCCCAAAAGTCTCGCCAAGGACAACAGCTTAACCCCTTTCACTCTCCCTCCTTCCAGGTACAGAAGACCGTTACTTTCTCCAGTACCTACTAAACCGTTACCAATTTCCCTCGTCCTGCTCCAAGACCTTCGTCATTCTCAAAGTTTGATCCAAAGCCTCCTTCCCCTCTAAACCTTGCCTGACCATCCTCCTAAGGGCCTTGCTGACTGATTCCTACCCCAACTCAAAGTCTCCTCAAAAGAGATTCACTCAAGACTCTTGGGCGAGTGTTAGAAACCAAACCGCACTTGATGTCCCTTTGACGTCGTCTTGAAAAACCTGTCTAGTCCCCCGTGTACAGTTACACGTACTACTTTCAATGTTAGATTAACTGTTTCCCAACCTTGTCTCATTTAAACTTCCTGTATCCACGTTGTGCTCTCCACTGCAGTCATCTCTGCTGCTAAAGTCGAGTCTTTTGGATCTCCACCCACCCACCCTTACCCCGTCTTCTTTCTCTCCCTACCCCACCCATCTCATCCCCCATCTCTTTTGCATTTTCACGAGCCTCGCCCCAAAACTCCTCTTACCACAAGAACACAGCCCCCACCCCCACACTTCTCCACGCCTCCATTCTCCCCCCCCCCCCCCCCCCCCCCCCCCACCCACCACCACCAAAAAAAAAAGCCAACCGATCAACCAACCAAACAAAAAACATTTCAGATCATCATAAAAATAAAGACTCAACTTCTCACATTTTTCAGCTGTCTCCGACTTTCCACCCCTCAAAAATCATGAGATCCGCGACACCTCCTCCGTTGAAACCTCGTGCAAGCTCCCTAGGGACCTTTCCTCTTCGTATCCCTCCTCAAAGTCTCCTAGTCCCCCCCCCCCCCTCCCTCTCCCCCTCCCCCAACCCCCACCCCAGTTGCTCATCCTCTTGTCTCGCCAGGCCATTTTGTGTGTGTCTGTGATTTCCGTCACGAGCTGCCACAGGCTTGATGTGTTGAATCTTTTACTCTCACCTCACTTTTGATTCTCTAGGCTAATCCTTCTTTATGTTTTCCGCTTGATCTGTTTCAGTGTTCCGCCCCGTCTGTAGGAATAACCATTTCTCTCTCTATTTGTTTTCTGGCATGTTGCATCCTTGTCTCTTTCTCCATCTGTCTCCCCATTCTTTTGTGACTTGTCGCCGGCCTATGGATTTCACTTGGCTATGCCCATCCTCTTTTCCTGTCTCTTTCTCAATAGTCCAGTTGGTCTGCATCTCAATAGTCCAGTTGGTCTGCATCTCAAGCTGTCCAGTACATGTAGAGTGTCTGCCTGTATGTTTGCCTCTCCAGTGTTCAGAGCTGAGTGTTTTTGTTTTATCCATCGAAGCAAGTACCGGTATGCCAATCGAACGTTCTTGATTCAGAGCTGAACGTACCGCATTCGACACATCTCAGTGTACAAGGACAAGATTTGGTTGATGAAGTTTATTTCAACGAAAAACAAGACATCCATATCAAGATACAATCTGAGCACTGAATAGTGTCCGAAATTTCCAAGTATCTTCACAGAATTATTTTCAGTAGAATCAGGCAGTACCACAGATTATTGTATATGAAATATACATGTATCTTAAAGAGGTGTTTCCATATCATACGACAAATGAGAAAGAAAAAAGATCTCACGCGATTAAAGAAACCATATCATTTTACTGCAATGCAATTTGGTAATAACTCACTCATCAACACAGTAAATCCGTATTCATTCATGTAAAGCGTTACAGTAAAATATAGCATAGCAATCATAGTAAAATAGTCTACAGTGAACCACACCAGGCAAAGTCCATGCGAAATAATTTACGCCAGCCTATAGAAGAAAATACCATTCCAAAGTGAAGCTGCCCCCTACTGCTGCAATTAAAAGGCCGAAGGAAAGACATGCACAAGAGCAGAGGCAATCATGAAATTGACAATGAACTAACAACAAATGAAGAGAATACATATGTGAAACCGAAAAATAAAAAAGGGTGAAGTTGCATGCATCTCTCAGTGTTTGCAAACTACAGGTATCTTTTCATCACAGACTGCTTTAACTTTCAATGGAGAAAACATTCAATGAAAGACAGTTATGAGAAAATGTACATGAGCAAGTATACTGATACATCTTTTAATATAATGAAATACCCAAAAGCTTCCTTCACCATAGGCAGCCTGCACCTTGTCGACCTGGACATGTGGCTTCTGAGTACAACCAATCTGCGATTATAACGAGTGGATAAATTCGACTGCACCTGAATAAAACAATAGCGATTTCTTGCTGATGTCATCTCAACATTGGGTCTGACTAGCAGTCCAAATTCATGTTAATTAATAAGCCAACAGTGTGTTAATATGATCAATGCAATCAATACTTCAAACTCAACAGCATGCCACTTATATCAAAATACCCACACTCTATAGTTAATATGGGCAATATCACGAAAAAGAGGCACTTTAAAGTCAACCGCACACCATTTATATTATTGTACAGACACCGCAGTGTATTGTGTTGTTTGGCCGTCTAATCAACGAGGACCACTGTTGTCATCATGGCTGATTACACCGATCTGTCCATGGGATGTGCGGTGACAGCTTGAGTAGAAGATGAGGGAAGGTTGGTGTGACAAGCCTTCCTGACCCTTCTTTGCTGAGCTGTCCTGTTTTCCTCAAGTGTCTCGGCGCCTTTCTGAATGCGGTGACGCTACCCTACCCTGCCAATGGCAGTTTGTTCCCAGGTACCAGGATTGATTCCAAACGCTAGGACTTATTCAGAGTCTTTGAAGCTTTTCTTCTGACTACCATGGGACCTCACTCCATGTTGAAGTTCGCCGTTGAAGGGTTTCTTGGGCAGCCGGTAGTCAGGCATGCATGCTCTATGCCCTGTCCAACAGCACTATAGTAATATGGTCAACAGAATCTTTTAAAAAGGGAAAAACTTTCAGAGGGAACGGTATACCAAACAATCCACACAATGTTGACAACAAAAGAAAACCAAAAGAACCTGCAGGAGACAGAGAAGAGAATAACAGTCGTTCACATTGCTTCGGAAAAGTAAGCACGTGGTGTATGGGACCTTTGCTCATGGCGTTATGTTGGTCTGTCACTGCATCAAAGTAGTCCAGATTTGTTCATTGGGAATGGGGTAGGAGCTGGGAAATTGGGGGTAGGCGAGCGGGGAAACGGGTGAATACTACGGATCTCTCTCACCAGTTCAGTGTTGATAGGCATACGATTTTAAACAAATTTGTCAAAACATTTCTCGGCAAAAGGTAGGTAACCTGCACCTTACAGATACAGTGGAAAGGGGTTCGTGAGAGAAAACAAAAATGCTGTCATTTCTACCTCGTCTATTTGCTTGAGATACGATTGTCAGTAGATTCCCATGTAGATGCAACACTTGTCAGATGTTCGTGGATGCCGCTGGTTTCCTTGCTTTCTTGGTAAGTGCTGTCCTTACAGACCTCCATGAATTATGAGGTTAGTTCCTCGAATTATGAGCAGGGGGACAGATTTTCATCTCCATCTACTTGCAAAAGGTTTAGCGAGAGGGTGAATATTCTGTGATGTAGTAGCTTTCTTCGTTTGGTTGAGAAGCTTAATTAACTGAGTTGTTGTAAGCCCGATTTTTGCAGAGACTTCCTCGAGGCATCGTCGTTGAACATGGAGGTCAAAGGTTTTCTGGGTGACTCGTTGGGAACCGCGTCGTCGGAAGTGTCAGAGCTGCAAGAGGACCTTGAAGACGTGCTTGAGGCTGAAGTCGAAGACTCCACGGTGCTTGCTGCCTTTCTCGCGGCTTTGGTAGGGACCTCATTCTCCATATCAGATGCCGAGCTGGGAGACAAATCCATCTCGGAGTCCGCAACCTCTGATGATGACGAACTACAGGACTGCCTCGCTCTCCGCCTGCCGGCGAATCTCTCGGAAGCCATGAAGTTAGTTGGTCTATTCAATGGAATGCCTGGGATGCCATTCTGCAGGTCAGGCGGCTTGAGCCAAATATGTGATGGATGGATGGCGCGCATTCTCCCAGGGATGGTAGTGCATGGTTTTGTAGCTGCAATATTGCCGTTTCTGGTTTGGGGCTGGTTCAAAGAAGACTGAGACCCAGTACTGGATGACGTGCTGGAGATCGACTCTTCTCGATAGATGACCTTGTATCTCCTCTTCAACCATGGTCCGAGATAGACCTTGTTAGACCGACTCTGCTCTTCAAGGTTGGATGGCAACCCGAAGAAGATACTTCCAGATGTGTTCAACGAGAAGATGTCCTTGGAAGGAACGTAGGGAAGCCTCGACACGGACAGCAGAGGGAAGAGCTGCTGTAATGGCCTGTTTGGCATCCTGCGCATCGGCAGTCGGCTTGCGAAGACGTGTGCTGGTGGCAGTTTGGGCACTACCAGGGGTTGCGTAGACCTGATCTTAGACCTCATGGTCTCTAGTATGTTGACCCAACGGTCCAGGCTGTCCAGCTGCCGGATGTAGCTCAGTGGGTCTGCAGTCAGGGCCTTGCTCAGAGGAATGGGCGCCAAGAACGGGTGATCCCGACTCCATTCGTGCATCTGCAGCTGCAAGAGACGTCCGTCGCGGTCTTCTCTCATGCCGTCGTTGTCAAGCCTTGGTCCAAAGTTCGGAGCGGTGGGAATTCTTGGTGGCATGGCGTCTTCACTTGAATTAAGTGTCGTCTCTTCCGAAAAAATCAGTTTGCTTGCTGGCGTCTGCATGTCGACTAGTCTGTCCTTTTCTGCTAAAACGTCAATGATGTCCTGAAGCAGGTCAAAGAAGTCTTTGTCTGTCGGAGAGTTGTAGAGTGTAGTATCTTCCAAGTTTGGCTTTCCCCTCTTCAGTTGTTAACTGGTCTCTGTTCTCTGGAAAGTAACCAAGGAATGCACGTAAACTTTGCAGCAAGGATGAAAACAACTTGAGATACACTAATTACTGTATACCAGCCGTAATCCATATGAAATTAATACAGTAAACGTAAAAAGTACGGGACGATGGCTTATCAACATGCTAATTCAAGCATTAGCGTAGGAGTGCGTTGTTGATGTCATTTCCAATCTGATTGAAAGCACGCAGTGAATCGCGCACGTGTATTCTTGTAAATCTTTGTTTCCCGTCAATGCGAAATGTTGCATCTGGCTTCACCAATTCCAGGGTTAGTACAGAGCTGGAAAAATCAAATACCAGCCTTTTCCCATACTTTTTCCATAAATCCCCGAGGGTTTTCCAGACGTACAAACTATATTTCAGAGTTCCATCACTGCTAACCAAGACTTATACTCCTCTTTCTCCAATCAAAAGTTGGAACAAGAAGGGCAAAGCCCATACGACTCACATGCTTGACCTTGACCTTTACATGACCTTGACCTTCAGGTGACCTTCAAGGTCAAACAACTAAACCTAGCAGTGACATCATACACTAAGAAATGCTTTATACATTTTCCCTACAAAAATACATGTGGTCTTGACCCAAGGTCAAGGTCATCCAAGGTCATGCAACACAAAGCTGTTAATTCAAGACACAGGAATCACAATGGTGCTTATTGGCACTTTCTACCATGAGATATGGTCACTTTTAGTGGTTCACTACCCCATAAGCGTCAAAGTGACCTTGACCTTGATGATATGTGACCAAATGTGTCTCATGATGAAAGTATAACATGTGCCCCACATAATTATTAAGTTTGAAACAGTTATCTTCCATGGCACTTCAAAATATGTATACAATCCAATTTTGAAGAGCTCCTGGTATCAAAAGATAGGGATTACTTTGCCCTATATACCATATATAGGTCAGGTATCCAATCTCAAAAACTTCAGAGAAAATTGAGAAAATGCGAAAAATGACTGTTTTTAGACAACATTTATGGCCCCTGCGACCTTGACCTTGACCTTGAAGCAAGGACAAGTCACTATGTATGTTTTTTTAGGCCTTGTCATCATACACCATCATGCCACATTTGGTATTGATAGACTTAATAGTCTCCGAGAAAAATCCAACGTTAAAGTTTTCGGACGCCCGGACGCCCGGACGGACGAAACGGGTGAGTACATACTCACTTTTGTTTCGCATGTGACTCAAAAATACTGTTCAAAACTTTCTCAAGACTGATTCTGCATTTTCAATACATTTTCCAGCCTTTTTTCACGAGGACAAAAAAAAGAAGTAGCGATTTTCCAATTTTTTTAGTCTGAAATTTAAGTTGTCAGTTTCACGACTTTTTCCAGATTTTCGAGACTGTGCGAACCATGCAAGTCATGTATCTGCAAAAGCGAATTTACGAACTGTCTTACACGTTTCGCCCATTCTAACGAACGAATTCTCGAGTTCCACTGTTCCCATTCACGACTGCAATTTAAGGAACTGATCACAAGACTTGCGATGCATGCAATTCACAAAAATTATTCGCATAATAATTCGACTGAAGTACATCGCCAAGAAATAATTTCTTTCTAACGGTAACAGCAACGACTGGAAACTGAAAAAAAGTGTACCTTACCACGACCAATTTATGTATCGTTGCTCTGATTTCAAAGTGAACGTGTTAATTGGCCACAAAGGAGACAAATACGGACAATGCCGATCATTCCCCACAATGAAACGTGTGATTATAATTATTAAAATCAAAGTTTTCTGGTACTTCTTAAAAATATGGCTATACAGTAATCAAGTTCTTGCAAATATGTCAAATCTTTACGATCATAATTATAAAAATTCTTTTTTTAAAAATCTTCTTCTTCTTTCAAGAGATTGAGGCGCCAATTTCGATCATGAAACCCCAAAAGCGCGCGTACAAAAACAAACCAACCAAAAATCTCCTCACGAAACGTAGGGTTGAGTTGTTTTTTCCTATGCTGCCAAGTCTTCATGCATTAAGTATTAAGTATGTGAATTTGCTGAATTAAGCGTTTTCTTTCTTTTGCACATTTGACATGCTGTTATCAAGCGCGGCAAGTTGGCCAACACGCTTACGCTGAACCGTTCTCTGGAATGAATACGATTTCCAGTATTAAAACGGGACGAACGCTTTCACAAACTTGTTATCAGAGAACGTGCTCAAAATCCGAATCATACTATGATACTATTCACGGGTCATACCTTAACTCTTTTGTAGTCAGGGCTGAAACTCACGATCTGATTATGAAATAAGTTTTCGTTTTCAAAGATCATAAAGAATGATAAAGTCATAAACCGCTCACTTCTACTTCTTTCATCTATGCGTGATACTCAGATACTGGCAATTGAATATCGAGAGGTCACACAACTTTGCATTTCGTTTCATGTTGATTTATAAGCAAACTGTTATTGCATGGTGTAGCTCTGCTTACCCGAACACGTCAGTGATCAACAGGAAGGACGCCGCCACCTTTGTCCATCTTCAAACTCGGTCTAAATAAATCCGTTTCAACTCGCAGACATTACACGCAACGAGAATATGACGTCACCATTCGTAAATCGTCACGCCTCAATGTCGGTAAATGACCTTCTCATTAAACCTTTATTCCTCAAATTCTATCGTTGTAAAATCTAAAGTTAGAAGTGTACTTTCATTGAATGTTGACCATAACGTTTTTTGGGGAAAACGCAAGGAACATGTAGTACAGTTTACGACATCATAGATACATTTCCGATAAGCAAGCCCGCGATGTGTGCTTCACTGTACGGAATGATTCGCAAGTTAATAACGGTGAACGAGTTTGGTATCTGTTTGGTCCATCAGTATAATTGTGTCTTGAATTCTCTTGCACCGATCCCTTCGTAGGTTTTGCCTCTGTCTCCAAGTATAATTTTCGCTGGTCAAATCGGTACTGCCGGATTCCATGAAGAGCGAAGGAGTGGAGTCACAGAGGATATACCGAACAGTTTACGAGGTAATTACTCGCGGCATCACGCTCTGGCCGGGGACAATGCCGAATTAGGACTCTGAGTGACCATTCTAAAACAGATCAGCCATCGCTCACATCAAAATCATGAAGATGGATTAATGTATGTCCCAAATCTGTATGTTTTTGTTATGAACGATGCCTGGCTATGTTTCGCATTTGTCACTCTGACAGTCTGAGTCACATGTCGCGAAGTGTGATACTGCGAGCAAAACCCGCTAACAATTTATAAAATTGTTACGAATCGAATGTTCCGAATGGTGTGTGCACGTGATTTTGTTTCGATTGTGATTACTTTTAGCATGAGTGGCTGAGGAGTGTTCAAGTGTGAGCGGATGATCGGATTGATTGTATATTTGTCGAGTGAAAGTGGTGTGCGACACTCGAGCGAATGAACCCAGGGGAGACGGGTGAGTGGTGATTTTATCCGTTATCATTCTATATTGTTAATACCACGTATGTATGATGATTGATTGTAAAGGAACTAATGAGTTAGTTTGTGTCGTTTCCAGGGTTCTTCGGCATGGTAACGAGTCCCAGAAACCCGAACTGAGGCTCGGAGCTCTACTGGCGGGGCCGGAGTGGAGACTGTCGGCGGGGGCCGCTTGGGTACTTATAGATCAATTGTCGGCGGGGGCCGCGGCGGTTGTGCCTTGGTGTTGACGGGGCTGTTGAGTGTGTACCAGCTGCGGTGGTGTCAATACACTCCATTTATACATATATACTGGTGTTGGTGTCCGTTTTTCTTTTTTCATTGTGCGGGCTGGGCTGACCATAGGCCCAGTTAGCCGGTCCGTAACAAAAATGAGCAGACACTTTGGATCAAATTCCCTTTTAATTCCACAGGATGAGGAAAATGTATTGTCATACCTTCCGTAGACTACTCATGAACGTATGCATTGATCTAAAACAAGTGATTATACTCGTTAAAACCTTCCCTTTTGTGCCATGAAATCAAAATTCCTAGATTGGAGAGAATACACAGGATCCACTGTTGCCTTTGCAAAGTCACTTTGTGCTTAAAAGTACACCATTTTATTTGTAGATCATTACAATGTGAAATTGTACAAAATAAATGCAGAATGTGTTTCGCTCATTTCTGACCACACATTCAAACTCCTTGAGACAAGCATACTATTCGGTCATGTCATCAACTCGTGTAATTCTTTTGTAAATTTCCACTGACTCTCTAAGTCGAGGTCACCGTTTGCGAATGCTCGTGTTTTTCAGATGCCTAACTCGCACAATGTGATCATGAGAGATATGCAATGCAGATACAACTCTTAATTTTTGTTGTTTTTACAGAAATCCATGCCAGGGACGCATTTGTGTCCTCGAATAATATGCCTCCATAAATGCGTTTACATGCGTGACAACAATATACGAATTCTTGCCTTACCTCGATTACTTTGGCATTTGTTCTTTTAGAATTTGATCAACTACTGATCACGTACAGGGCATTAACCTTGCTACGACACTTGATACCTACTGGATTTTTCACCTAGAATCCTCCTGTGGGTTCGGGGTAAGAATTGATCCACCGCGTCCCCCTACACGATTCGTAAGAGGCGAATAACTACGGATATCGTGACTTGATTTGCGTTTGGTCTAAACTGTTCTAGTGATTTTTTTGGTGCTTAATGGCCTTACATAGCCTACTAAGGCTGATAGGCCGTAAAACACCACCCATCTATCCCCCTGTGGGTTGAAAATAAGAATCAAATCTGTGTCTCCCTACGCGATTGCCTGAAAGCATATAACGGAGGGACTTGTTCGGATTATAATCGGCTCCTGTGGTATTTGTGATCAATGACCTTGCATAGCATACAGGGACTGATAGGCCGTAAAACTGCATTCATCATTCAGTCATTCGCTCGCGCGTTCGTTCGCTTACGCTCTCTGCATTTTGTTACAGATTGGTACATTATGTTAACGCTATTGCATTTTGCCTCCATATGACACACCCGTGTTTATTTGTAATCCGATGCATGCACAGTTTAGTATACATATACACCAATGGTGCTTTCCCAATTCACACCATTTGTTGGGAATTTACCCCGGACGGCGGCATGGTCCTTTTTCTCAGTTCAAAATCACTCTGTCCAGAGAAAGTCGTCGTATCATCACCATGAAGCACGTGCAAGGTAAACATGGAAGATATACTGAATGTCGGAATTCGGTCAAGTGGATTTTGACATTATTTGAGTCTCATTTACTTCAAAAGACGGTGTCACGCAGAGCTTATTCTGTGAAAGCTTTTCACAACAAAAGAACTGCTAAATGCGTGCTGGTAGTGGGCACACTAATTCAGTTTAGGATCGTCACCTGTTAAATCGTCTCAGCGGCAGAACAGATCATGTTCCCATAGAAACCCAATACATGATGAAACAAGAGACGCTACGATTCTGCACCAGCAAATCTGGAACATCCGTGAGACATTTCGTGTCGGTGTTAATGAAATTCAACAATGATGCACAAGGAAACTCAATGACGCAACACGCAACTGTTCGTAATTATAGTTTGTCCTTGTCACAGATGTGATCACGGTAGAAAATGAGACGCATAAAGGCAATTAGAGTTTAACTTCTGGGACCGGACTAATTCTTGTTTAGCTGTCAAGGACAACGTGCAGATCTTGCTCCCAGTTGTCAGAAAGGGAGAGAACATAATCCAGGTTTGGTAACAAACCATCGTCAGAAGGGCTGTCCAACCACTCGCAGAAACCAAACGACGAATTCTGCAAGATTTGTTCCATGTCATCGAGCAGGATTTGTTGCTGCTGTGCACTTGCATTGTTCTGCTGGCGATCCACTCCAGGCGCCACTGCTTGCTGCACAGACACTATGCTGGACTCTGACGTCGCTCGTGGTACATTCCTTTCGTTGCAGCTTGGTGTAGCTTGCTGCGCCGTCGTTCCGTTCGGCGTTGAGGCCACTTGTGGAGGGAATGTGCTCGAAGTTGTTGGCGTTTCTTCCTCTTGCAATCTGTGCAAGGTTGGCATGTCGCATGGGAGATGCACGTCTGTGATAGTTGGTGTTGCTTGTGGATGTTTAGTGCGAGAAGATGGCGGTGACCCGTGCATATTCAGTCGGCTGGCATGTGTTTCCGAATTTGAGGTTGATGTTGTCGGTTGTGAGTACATTCCACCCGAAGCGGCTTGTTGTGAATACGATTGTCCAGAGACCATATGTTGACACGTTCCATGAGTCTCTGTCATTGCAATCATTTCACATGTGGAAGCTAACGGCGAAGATGCCCCGCTGGAAGGCGCTTGTTGAAAAGGTCCGCTCACTGTTGCAGGCTGTCTTGTTCCTTGAGTCTCTTGGTGAGAAACCATGCCACTTGTCGGGGTCAGCGGTGAAAATATGCTGGAAGTTTGCCGCTGCAGAAGTGATCTTGCAACTGCAAGGTGTAATCCCGTCATCGCTTCCTGTGGAATAACTCCATGTGTAGGAGGCAGCGGTGAAAGTCTTCTGACGAATGTCGCCTCTTCGTCATGCTGTGTGCCAGTAGCTGTGGGTTGACTTGTCCTCAATGTCGCTTGCTGTGGAAAAGTCCCACCTGTCCTGGTCTGCTGTGAACATCCTCCGTTGACATGCTCTCGAGGCGAGAAAGTTCCGTTGCAACCTCTCTGTGGAGGCTTCCTTCTTGAAGTTGTCTGCGGCGGTTGAGTCCAACTGGATGCCAAGTCTGGACGAGGCCTAGTGGATGGAAACAGCGTCTGGTAGGCTACATTGAAAGATCTTCCTTTTTGATGCATTCCGCTGGGACTAGGTTGACCGAGAGGCAATCCGCTGAACGTTTGATTCTGAATAATTACGTTTGTCATCGCTTGATGAGCAAGGCCTGCGTCGAGAAAGGGTCCTGGATGGCTCCACTGGTTCCAAGGTATCTGTGTTGAAAACACTGGGCCGGATGTGCTTTGTGGTGGTTCAGTTGCCATGGCGACAGAAGGGCATTCCGGTGGTCCATAAGTGTTGGCCTGTCTTTGCAACGCTGCGAGATGCTCCGACAGCTGTTCCACAGACAACGACTGCAGCTTCTCTGCTACTTGCTTTCTCATCCGGGCATCGACGTCTGTGTTCGCCAAAGTTTTCCATTTTAGGTTCTCGAGTAACAACCTCTGGTTCTCTATGGACAAACTCTGCGTCTCCAACATTAACCTCTGATTCTCTTGTTCCGTCGCCGCCTGCCTCTGGAAAAGAGAAATGTTGCCAAATGAAATTAATTGACTGTTAATTTGATTCTTTATACAAATAAACGACCAAGTATTAATGCACACGTGCGTTTTCCCATCGTCATACAGTCGCATATGTATGCACCTACTCTCATATACAGGCATGCAAATGCCAGCATAAGCGCACGCGCGTGCACAGAACTTAAACTTTGAAGGCAGAGCATGGGCTTTTGCAAACACAGCTTTCCCCCTAGAGAAATCGAGACTTGACTTAGGTGAGCTAGCTCTAGCGATTCTATAGTCGCTGGCCTTACATCACTTACTGAGGCTGATAGACCGTAAATGTGTACTCGTTTATTCATTCATTCGTTCATTCATCTATTCATCATCCACTATTTTCTCCAGATTAATTTCGTTCGACAAGTGAGAATAACTCTTATGTACATTCCACCCCGCCTCCCTTTCCAATCCCCCTGTTCCCCCTGTGGGTTCATGGTAAGAATTGACCCACCGCGTATCCCTACGCGATTCGTAAGAGGCGAATAACTAGGGACACCGTGACTTGATTTGCGTTTACTTTGAACTGTTCTAGTGATTTTCGTGCTAAATGGCCTTACATAGCCTACAAGGCTGATAGGCCGTAAAAACACCATCCATCCATCCATCCATCCACCTATCCATCCACCCATCCATCCATCCATCCATCCATCCATCCATCCACCCATCCATCCATCCATCCATCCATCCATCCATCCATCCATCCATCCATCCATCCACCCATCCATTCATTCATCCATCCATCCATCCATCCATCCATCCGATCCCCCTGAAGGTTGGGGGAGTATGAATAGAGCCACTGCTTCGCCCTACGATTCGGAAGAGGCGAATACCTAGGGACATCGTGATTTGATTTGCGGTTACTCTAAACTACTCTGGGGATTGTCATGCTTGATGACCTTAGCCATGAAAGGATGATGGATAACGCCATCCACCCATCTATCTCCACCCCCACCCCCCACCCCCACCCCCCCTTAAGATCAACAGTATTGGGAAGTGTCTACCTCTCGGAATTAACTTTTTTATATGTGGATGACTTTCTAATCGTTTGCCATGCCAAGAGCATGGATCTTATCGAGAGGCCGCTGTAACTGTCTCTCAATCGTCTTGTGGATTGGTCGGGTTCGAACGGTTTTTAATTTTCTTCATCGAAAACTGTGTGCATGCACTTTTGTGCATGTCGCAGATTACACCCTGATCCTGTTTTGCTTCTAGATGCATTTCCTTTACCTGTCGTGGAGGAAACCAAGTTTCTTGGAATCCTCTTCGACAGGCGTTTAACTTTTATACCGCATCTTAAATATTTACGTATCAAATGTACCAAGGCACTCAACCTACTTAGAGTTGTTGCTCACTCCCACTGGGGAGGAGGTAGCAGTGTTTTAATACTACTCTATCGTGCCTTGATACGCTCCAAACTAGATTACGGTTGCTTGACCCAATACACCATCAGGGTTTACGATCGGTCCTCGGTGCCTTCCGCACCTCTCCTGTGAAGAGTTTGTATGCAGAGGCACACGAGCCTCCACTTCATTTACGTAGGCGCAAGCTTGCCTTGCAATACGTTGTTCGTGTGGGTTCTAGCCCGACAAATCTTACTTATATTTGTGTTGTCCGGCCGAAGTTTCCGCACCTTTACGCGGCCACGCCCAGCTGTATCCCCCCGTTAGGGATAAGAGTTGAGGAGGATATCAAGGCGGCAAACGTTCGGATGGACAACATGTTTACCTATCCTTTATATCTGTCACCGCCGTGGCTCATGCCTGAACCTGTTGTTTTACTTAATCTAGCAAAATTTTTCAAGAGTGCTGCCCTCTCTCACACGTACAAGAGTGCATTCCGGGAAATTTTATCTAAATATGCACATTTTTACCCACTGTATACAGATGGTTCTAAAGACGGAGATCGTGTGGCGGCAGCTGTTGTCGCCCGCGACTCCGTCTTGAGCTTTCGCCTTCCGGATGGGACTTCGATCTACTCCGCAGAGCTTAGTGCACTTGAGGCCGCTCTTGGCGTAGTCCAGAGCAAGAGACTGACACGAGCACTTGTGGTCTCTGACTCGCTATCGGCCTTACAGGCTCTGCGGGGTAGAGAGATTTCTCATCCTTATTTGTTTGGCGTTTTTGTTCATCTGTGTCGACTACAGTGTGGGGGTACTGAGGTCGCTTTCTGCTGGGTCCCTAGCCATATGGGCATCCCGGGGAACGAGAGAGCAGATCAGGCTGCCAAGTCTGCTCTCTCCCTTCCCATGTCCCCGGGCAGGGTCCCGGCGGGCGACCTGGTACCCCGTATTAATAATTACATTTCTAACCTGTGTCAGGCCGACTGGGACGGCAGGGCACGTAACAAACTTCACGAAGTATCTTCTGTGTGGGGTGAGCGACTCTCCCCCACATCGCTCACGAGAAGAGAGGAAGTTGTGCTCTGCCGTTCCCGGATCGGCCATTCTGTTCTGACCCACTCCTATTTGTTGCGGTCGGAGCCTCCACCAGAGTGCCGTACCTGCCAGTGCAGGCTTACCATGCGGCACGTTCTGGTGGAATGCCCTCGATTTGCTCATCTACGGAGTGGGTCGAGCAGTCTGTCTGAGATTTTTAACGATCATCTAGCTGTGATATTAAAAAAATTGATTCTGAGTATTATTCTCGTTTATGAGTTGTACTATGTCTTAATTGTTTTCGATATTTCTCCACTTACTTCTTCTGAGGTAATTTTTTAATTGCACATTTTTATTCAGTGATGTATGTTGTGGCCTTGGATGGCCTTCACGGCTGATGAGACCTTGGGCTCCATCCACCTATCCTTTAGTGCTTTGTTGGTGACGAGGGAAATTGAGATGTGAAATTTTGTCCTATCGCCCTTTATGCGTCTTCCTGTTTGCTCTACACAGCCTTTGCTGGCTGGTGGGCAGTGGGACTCGATTTAATTGATTTCATGTCACTAATTAGATGAACTGCATGAGAACCTCACTGTCGTGAAGAGTTTAATACTTTAAGATGGGTGTTTCTTAACGCTGTGGCCTTATATAGCCTACAGGGCTGATATGCCCTTAAACTCCATCCATCCATCCATCCACCCGTTTCTCTCTCTCTCTCTCTCTCTCTCTCTCTCTCTCTCTCTCTCTCTCCCTCTCTCGCTCTCTCTCCTCTCCTCTCTCTCTCTCTCCTCTCTTCTCTCTCTCTTCTCTCCCTCCCTCTCTCTCTCTCGCTCTCTCTCTCTTTCTCTCTCTCTCGCTCGCTCTCTCTCATACTTTCACTGAAAAAGTTTGGGGTGTGCTTTCATCTGCAATTAATGTCCCTTGTCTTGGCTGAAACCGCTTTACATTTGGCATTCTGATCATCGGCCCAACTTATGTATATATGCTGGGAAGTTGTGTGAATAAAATACATGTATTTACCATTGCTATATTGAGCAAGCTCGAATCACGGAGATGCATGTGGTAAGCTTGTCATACTATGATCACGTGGCTCTGAGAAGTTTTCTCCTGTGAGTTGGGGGTAGGAATACACTCACCGCGTCTCCCTATGCGATTCGCAAGAAGCAAATGATTAGGGAAATCGTGCCTTAATTTGCCTTTACTTTGATCTGTTCTTGTGATTTTTCGTGATGAATGGATCTAACATAACCTAACCAGAGATAGACGCTACGCCAGCCAGTCAGAGAGAGTGGCAAAACAGCCAATCCGTGATCGAAAGTGCCAAAACAGCCAATCAGTGAGCGAGAGTGACAGCACGTGATCGGCGCACGCTCATTCTGAACGATAAAATTCGGATTACATAACGACACGGTACGCCACGTGCCGATCTTGATGGCTGATGGGCTTGGGAAATATCGTTCACCCACCCATCCCACGTAGCATTTCGGTAAGACTTATCAGGTCTGAGTACAAGCAGCAGCATCACAGTGGGACCGATCTGATTTGCTCATTGGCTGCTTTGTTCTCTTGGGAAAGAGGCTGAATAAATTAATCAAATGGAATTACTTGATGTTTATTGGTGGCAAAAAAGAGTGTCACATTACATTCTTTGGCAGGTTTTCTTTCATTTCTCACCCCCAGATGATCGTCTCATGTCTTTGTACAACCCCTGTGGGTT
>JAWQFJ010026487.1:0-32500 GCA_034096865.1 Theodoxus fluviatilis | reverse complement strand
CCCTGTCTGTCTGTGTGTCTGTCTGTCTGTCTGTCTGCCTCTCTCTCTCTCTCTCTCTCTCTCTCTCTCTCTCTCCTTCTGTGTGAGCCTCGCATCCTCCAAACTTCCCTTTCCACATCTTTTCCACTCTCCCTCTCACCCTTCCTTCCCCCTCCAACTCTCCCCTCTCCCGCCATCTTTCCCTCTCACTATATCAATGTGGCGCCTATCCTTTGCCATCCGGATATTCTTGCGAGTCTCGGGCCTATGTAAGTAGGTGTATTGATCGCCCTCTGGTGTCGAGTTGCAAATAAAGAGTGCAGCGTCCGCCGGACTTTGATGTCCGACCAGTGGCTGCGATTTTCCTCATCGTTGTGCTAGACTGTGTAAACTGCCATCTTCTCGCCTCCCGTCTCCATCGCTGCCAGACTAGATTAGGTCTCCCCGCGGTGGAGCCATTATGGATTAGGAGACCGTCCCTGCAGCAGACACTGCAAACTGCTGTTCCGCCTGTTAGCGTCCGAGTGAGGGTCAGTTTTCTCTGACTACAAATGACGGGTGCTCAGCTCTCTGCCCTGCATCACGATGTTGGCCTACGTTGGTTCATTGTTTTCCCATGCGCCCCCGTACCCCCTCCTTCGCTTTTCATGGAGAACATGGTACTACATGACCTCCCCGATGGTGTTTCGGGTCTTGCCTCTATTTAGATGGCTGTGGAAGATGGCTATTTTTGCTTGAGTAAATTTGGCTTGCGCTGAAACTGTTTTCAGTGTTGTAGGTCACCGGATATTTGTCTCATCATCTGACGTCCTGTCGTTATGAATTTGATCCAACAAGATTAGGTTTGATGTTGAGTGTTTTTCATATGCAGGCTTAGGTCATGCTACAGCTCCGTATTTTTCCTATGCCTGGGAACGACCGATGGTCAGTATATGTAGACAGAGGTGCACAACACGTGCAAGTCTTGGCGTCGTTGGTTGAAAGTCTGCATGACTTGAATGCCAAAGAAAATGGATTTTAGAGCACCGTAAAAAAACGTAACTTCGTTCGGAGATAAGGTTTTTGTTGTGTGTTACCTTTAAATCAGTCCCAATGTGGCATCAAACTCTGGAAGGAATGCACTTTGTCCGGGATGTGGTCACTTTTGTATTCAAGGAACTGGTGACGTCAGTGACTACAAAGTTCTATACCCATTTCGTACGCTTTTCTACACTACCGCACCGTGGTGACATTCTAGCAAAAGCAAGATGTGGGTAGCAAATTCAACAGTATTTACTCTTATTTTTAATCATCTGTAAATTAAACATTGTCAAATAACTTGATATAAAAAGGTTTAAAAACTACATACAATTGATTTTTTCGATATGCTTCAAAATATTAGTGTTATTTCCATGCTTTCTGCTACAAACTGGAATGTTTTGCTAATAATTTGTGAGTTTGTATTTAAGTTACACGACTTCATGTCTAACAGAAAACAAATTTAAACATGAAACGTTGTCACCAATGCTCAGTCACTAAAAATATCAGTTCATTCTCGGTTTCTTTTATTTCGAGTCACCAAAAGCTGCTCGCTGCATGTAACTTTTTCTTTTTGCTTAGATTTGCCCTCCTCAAATGTTATATAATATCTAGAGGTTTTTCACACTCACAGGCAAAGTCAGATGTATAGCGTCACTGCCGCACGTACGGTGACACTAACTTTTGTAAAGTTCACCTTAGTGACCTGTTGATGAAAATTCAGCAGGGAGTGTTTCTAAAATGGAGACTAGGTTTTAGCGCGTCCAGAACTTGACATGAAGTGTCCAAGTTTATAGACTGGTTTTGACTGGTGAAGCCGATTTTTTTTCTGCCTTGGACGGACGACAGTGTGAGGGACTTGAGTGCCCGAGTGATGGAATGTTCAGGCGACCTATGTTGAGGCTGGCTCTCCATCTTGTCTTGCAGCAGGAGACTGCCGGCGCATCGAGATTTCTATGCACATGTCTGCAGAGGCCGCGGTGGACGACACCGAGAGCAAAACTGACTCCAAGATTACTGAAGGAGGAGCAATGGAGGTACGGATGCTGTCCTGCTCCGGTCCCTGTTTTTTTGTCCCCCTCCTGCTCGAGTTCGTCTTTCGTCTGCTCTTCCCCTCCACCTCCCTTTCATTCATTCTTCTTCTGCACCTTCTTCTTTCCTTCTTTTTCTGCTCCATCCCATCGTGCTCCTCCTTCAGCTCCTTCTTCTGCTGCTTCTACTTTTTGTCATTATTATTGGCATCGTTGTCGTCGGTGACTTTGTCTCATTGTTACTTTCATACATTTGATGTTTCCTCTAGCTGCCAGGAAATAACAGGAGAGAGAGAGTGAGAGAGAGAGAGAGAGAGAAAGAGAGAGAGGGAGAGAGAGAGAGAGAGGGAGAGAGAGAGAGAGAGGGAGAGAGAGAGAGAGAGAGAGAGAGAGGGAGGGAGGGAGGGAGGGAGGGAGGGAGGGAGGAGGGAGGGAGGGAGGGAGGGAGGGATGAGGGAGGGAGGGAGGGAGGGAGGGAGGGAGAGAGAGAGAGAGAGATAGAGAGAGGAGAGAGGGAGGGAGGTGAGGGAGGGAGGGAGGGGAGGGAGGGAGGGAGGGAGGGAGGGAGGGAGGGAGGGAGGGAGGGAGGGAGGGAGGGAGGGAGGGAGGGAGGGAGGGAGGGAGAGAGAGAGAGAGAGAGAGGGAGGGAGGGAGGGAGGGAGGGAGGGAGGGAGGAGGGAGGGGAGGGAGGGAGGGAGGGAGGGAGGGAGGGAGGGAGAGGGAGAGAGAGAGGGAGAGAGAGAGAGAGAGAGAGAGAGAGAGTCGCTGGAGAGATGGAATACATTATTCAAGTTTTTTCTTCTCATAAAGTACATTAGAACATCTCTCTAATCTTTCCCATAGAAGCCATTCTCGGTAGACGAGGAGGCGCTTGGAGGGACGGGCGAGGGACCGGACAGCGGTCGAGACTTGAGAGTTCCTGGCATGAAGACCTCCAGTAGCGGTGCCGACATCACGCTGGTCATGGAGAACGAGGATGGCACGTCGGATGAGGTGGAAATTGACCACACTGAGGAGGAGCCCCCCCTCGGTATGTCTTCTGTGTTCTCTTTTTTCTCTCTTTGTATATACATGTACATGTATGCCCTCTCTCACACACACGCGCGCGCGCGCATCCATACACATACGCTCTCGTGCGTGCACACACACACACGCGCGCACTCACGTATAGAGCAGAGGCACACGGAACATGGAGAAAGAGCTGTCAGCCATGTCGATTTTGATCTTTGATCTCCACACCCATGGTCAGTGTTAGGCTGGAGTGCTGACGTTTGATCTGACTGTGATCTCTGCCTTTGAAATATCTGAGGATGAAATTGTCCACTATTCAGTCAAGACATATTGGCTTATTATTCACTCGGGATTCTCTTCTAAGTTTCTCACCTGCGAATGGCAAATATTTTCAAACCACATGGGCCAAAAATCAGATTCTCTTTTTGTGTTAGATATTTTATGAATGTTTTCCAAGTGACGGACGAGCGGCCCTGTGATTACAGCTACAACAGCAACATCACGTATCTGTGGAGACCTTCGGCTCAGTAGTCCTGTAATTAAGATTCGAGAATCAAGAAAGTATTACCATAGAATCATGCGGAGAGTGGCAATGAGTTAATGTAACATTTCAAAACTATGGTAATCTTTGAGCATCTCTGAAAAAGGCCATCAATTTTGTTTTCCATTCCCACAGGAAAGTGATCTCAAAAACCTATAGACACGGTCGGTCTACTGTAGTTCGCCCACTCTGGTTGCTAGCTAGGTGTAATCCGATTGGAGCCTTAAGGCATTTCCCACGCGGCGACAACAAACGGTCTGATGAGGTCAGGGAGACGTTAATTGCTGCCTGAGGTCTGGAGAACTTCCAGCCCTTTGCAGCTGAGCTAGCCCCAGGCTGTGTATGGAGTTTTCCTAGTTTGTCAGGAGCTCACGCCATCTTTACTTCCCGCAGAAAACGAATATGTCATATTTGCATTAAGGCTGTAATAATTATCAGAATTTGTATACATGCAGAGGTAGGACCGTATCTGACCCAAAAGAGCATTTGTGACATGTTATGTTCGTATCTCGATTTCCCCCTTCATACTGTGACATGTGGTATTTCATTAAAAGACAGACTTTTTGACTCACATGCGAAGCAAAAGTGAGTCTATGTACTGAGCCTTTTCGTCCGTCGTCCGTCCGTCCGTCCGTCCGTCAAGGTCAAGGTCACAGGAGCCATAAATGTGGTCTCAAAAACAGTCATTTTTCACATTTTCCCAATTTTCTCCCACGTTATTGAGAATGGCCACCTTAGCTACAAGTGGTATATAGGTCAAAGCAAGCCCTATCTTTTGATACCAGTTTGGTTGACCTTGCTTTAAGATCAAGGTCACAGGAGCTCTTCAAAGTTGGATTGTATACATATTTTGAAGTGACCTTGACCCTGAACTATGGAAGATAACTGTTTCAAACTTAATAATTATGTGGGGCACATGTTATACTTTCATCATGAGACACATTTGGTCACATATCATCAAGGTCAAGGTCACTTTGACCCTTATGAAATGTGACCAAAATGGGGTAGTGAACGACTAAAAGTGACTATATCTCATGGTAGAAAGTGCCAATAAGCACCATTGTGCTTCCTATGTCTTGAATGAACAGCTTTGTGTTGCATGACCTTGGATGACCTTGACCTTGGGTCAAGGTGACATGTATTTTGGTAGGAAAAATGTGTAAAGCATTTCTTTGTGTATGATGTCATTGGTAGGTTTAGTTGTTTGACCTTGACCTTGAAGGTCACCTGAAGGTCAAGGTCATATAAAGGTCAAGGTCAAGCATGTGAGTCGTATGGGCTTTGCCCTTCTTGTTGTGTCTTCATCGGGTTCCCGTTACCTTCTTTTACAGATGTGACACAACATTGCACATGCAGTGACACATATACTCATACCTTCATTCATACCCTCCCCCCAACCCAACCCCCGCCCGACCCCCCCCCAAATTAAAACAAATATATATTGATTAGAACCCGCCTAAAATTACCATATCTGGTTTATTCGTCACGACGATTTTATCGGGAAGAAATCGTTCGCAGGCAACAATAATGACACAAATATTTGAATAACAGAAAGACATCAGAATATTGCCATCCCAGTCCTTGCAATGGGGAAAGAGAAACGACCATGATACGCAGATGGTCGAATCTCTCCATGGGCTTCCTGTTAGAGACATTGTGAGTTAAGGCTGGCTTCCCATGACCTTGGTTGTTTTCATTGCACAGCTTCAGCCTTTCCTGAAGACACTGCCCCTAAATGTAGACCCGAGGCGGGTTTCTCAGAGGCAATCCTAACGCGTAATACGCAATCCTGTCGTTGACCAAAGGCGCGTATCCTTTCGAAAGGTATTAAATGGTCAGAGATGAACACTCACCGCGAGCTCTCGCGAAGTCAAAAGCTTTCCTCTTAATTTCCTCCTGTGGGTTGGGGGTCAGAATAGACCCACCGCGTCTCCCTACGCAATTCGTGAGAGGCGTATAACTAGGGTCATCGTGACTTGATTTGCGTTTGCTCTCTTCTATTGACTTTCGTGCTTAACGGCCTCACAAAGCCTCCAAAGGCTGATAGGCCGAAAAACTATATCCATCCGTCTTCCTCTTAATTGAACCTGTCAACGCAAGAGCTCGCCATGAACGATCATCTCTGAACAATTTAAAAATACTTTTTGGAAGGAAACGTGCCTCAAGTCGCTCGAGAGGATCGCGTATGATGTGCTAGGACTTGCCTCTAGGAAACACATCTCGGGTAGAGCTATACGCTCTGCATCTTTTTCCCTCGTGAGACCTCGCGCTGCTGTCAAGAAGTCGTTTGCGCAGAGAGCCGTTTCCGCACTTGGTCCATTCGCGTGCAATGCACTGCTGAATCACTTCGGGCTCGCTTTCCTCTGGGAGACTCTCAGCGATACTGAACTCTGAACTGAGAAGTTTCCACAGGATCCGTGAAGTCTTGTGCGCTTCGAGCGATTCATAGAATCGAATTCATAGAAGCGTTTACAACAAATGATGATGTTGAAGATGATGTTGAAGATGATGTTGAAGATGATGATGATGATGATGATGATGATGATGATGATGATGATGATGATGATGATGATGATGATGATGATGATGATGATGATGATGATGGAGGAGGAGGAGGAGGAGGAGGAGAAAGATGAGGGGGAGGGGGAGGAGGAGGAGGAGGAGGAGGAGGAGGAGGAGGAGGAGGAGGAGGAGGAGGAGGAGGAGGAGGAGGAGGAGGGTGATGATGATGATGATGATGATGATGATGATGATGATGATGATGATGATGATGATGATGATGGTGATGATGATGATGATGATCTCACAACTGTCATCAGTTAGTTAATCCGTACGCAAGGGTCGACCGTTAAATGCAGGGAGATCGGGGGTAGTGGTGGGGCTGAGGGATGATGATTAGTGTAGGAGAGATGTGGCATTGGCGTGCGAAACATAAATAAACAACGGCGAATACTGTCAGGACCAAACTGATTGCAATTTTCGGTTATTGCATAGAATAAAGAAATTTTTCATTTATAATTTTGTGAAACCAATAAACGAGTTACAAAGCCTAGGTTTCTCATGGTCAAACTACCATGTGTGTTTTTTAATACAGAAAAAGTTTTCACCATTGCCCCTCTTATTTCCTCTTCCCCCTCCGCTCCCTCCGCTCCTTCTCCTCCATTCCCCTCCCCTCCCCTTCCCTCCCGGGGCAATGCATTATCATTCAGGCCCTTCCTTCTCCTCCCTCCCTCTCTGTCTCTTTCTCTCTTTCTCTATACATATATCTATTTCTCTCTCTCTTTCTCTCTCTCTCTCTCTCGCTCTCTCTCTCTCTCTCACACACACACACACACACACACACACATACACACACACAGAGAAAAGACACACACAAAAGCACGAACACTTGCATAGACTCGTGCGCATACACACACGCGTAAACAAATACGCACTTGTGCATGTACACACATATACACACACACATATACATCCACACACACACACACACACACACACACACACACTCACACACACACATCCACACACACGCGTGCACTCATGATTATCAGTGTAGTGAAATCGTTATTTCATTGCATAAAGTCATATCCTCTTACCTTCATTGTGGCTGTATTTCTCCCTCAGTTTCCCCGCAAGGGAGAGTTCGGAAGGCGTCCATCGCAGAGAAAGTATCTCGGAGCAAGGCGTCAGAGGCAATAGCGGCCATCGTGAAGGTAAGCAATGATCGTCCCCAATGAATGCCATTCTTGTTCCTCCCTCTCTGGACTCTTTGGCCTCATTCAGATTATTGGTTTAATAGACCAGCAATGAATGAATGAATGAACGAATGAATGAACAAATGGACGAAGAGTTACGGTCTATGAACCTTCAGAGGCTCTCTAAGGCCATCGACTACAAAAACACCAGAGCTGTTTAGAGTATGAGCAAGTCAGGTCTCCATGTCCATCGATATTCGCATTTTACAAATCGCGAAGGGAGACATGGTGATTCCATTCTTAACCCCAATCCACAGGGATTTGCTGCCAGAAATACTTAGAGTTCTATGCACGTACACGGCCAATGTTCTTAAAACTAGATAGAAAGTTCTGCTTGTGTTTCTCCGATGTTAATAGTGTTGTGGCAAACTTCTCAACGCAGAATGACCAAACAGATTTAACGGGGGAACTTGCCTTCGTTTAGTAGAATTACGAGAAAAGAACGACAAGAACTGTCTTTTTGCAACTCGACGTCTTTGCGTTGCTGCTTAATCAATTACGTAGAAAGCGCAAACTTTCTGGCCTCCTAGTCAGAGTTGCTTACGATAATTTTGTCGTTTGATTCGATTTTCCTCTGCATAGTAGACATATTTACATGGACTTTCTTGCAATGCGAACGGCGTTTTCTTAAAAGAATCTGGAGAACCACACGCACGATTTCATACGGATTGCTGCATGGATTAGAATGTAAGAGTATTCCTCATTGTTTACTCCAATGTCTTTGAGAAGTGTATCACGATTCACACACAGAAAGGTCATTAGGATGTCTATATTGACCACGATGCAAGAGAGTTTTTCATTGTTCACCCTGGCAATGAATTTGAGGTGGGTCTCATTATTAACCCTCAGAGTTCACTGGAATGGCTTGGTTGTCCAGGATGTAAGAGTTTCTTATTTTAGACTCCAACACATTTGAGAGGTGTCTAATATATCACACTCTGAGTTCAATTGGATGACTGCATATACTTGAATGCAAGAATATTCCTCATTGTTCACTCCAGTGTCCTAGAAAACTTCCTCATGCTTCACACGCAAAGGGTTCAGGTGAAGTGTCCGTAGACCAGGAATACATGAGAATTCGTCATTGCTTACCGCAAAGTAGTTAAGCTTGCGTGGAACGTTGAATAGACTTGGAACGACACTTTCCTGCACAGATCATGTGGAGTGTTTGCTTCGGCTGATGAGAAAAACATGACTGCATATGCCATAGTTCAGGAGAGCTTTTATTCGCCTATGCAGGGTGCGTTCGAAATTACCCCGTTTGCGTCACGCCTGCTACAAATGCAGTCGGAAACTGGAATGTATCAACTCCTTTCGGACACATTCCAGTCTTTTTTCCGCACGTGCGATCTCCTACTAGTCAGAGTCGATTTTCGGAAATAGCTCGTGGAAATATTCTAACATGCGTTGAGTGTTGTTTTGACGGGAAGCTTGTGCTATTCGTGGATCTGCTTATCCTCTGTGAAGGGTGGGATTTTGTGGAGCGAAGGTTTCCACTAAGCGATCGTGATTTCTCACCTTTAGAAGCATTTGCTTCCAATTTGGCCTCGTGTAGCTGGCATTTCCGTGCTGACAGCTATTGCTGTTATGAAGCTCGAGTTGCGTAGCTTTTAGTGCGTTTTCTCTCTACGGTCAATTATGTGATCTGAAGGAAGATATGCAAACAACTATCGTGGAATTGTGTTTCTTTGTCGTGAGCTCTGAGGGCGCAGTTTCATAGAGCTCAAAACAGCAAAAAAATGTTTCCTTTGAAAAGTCCTATCCCGTCACTTGAGTGTTTTATTTTTACGCATCAAGATCGCCGGCAGCAAGATGTCTCATGGAGCTAGTTGCGGAACATTATTTTCCTCGCATTGCTTAATTGAACTTTTTTTATATCATTGCTGAGAATGTAAAATTGAGTTGTATTGTACCAACATTTCGTAATGTATCTAGTTGGTGTGCGTGAATGTATGCGTGCACACGTTTCGGAATCCTCTTTGTCTTCGTGCGCACGTGTGTGCGCGTATGTGTGTGTGTGTGTGTGTGTGTGTGTGTGTGTGTGTGTGTGTGTGTGTGAGTGTACGTGTGTGTGTGTTTGTGTGTTCATGTGTACGTCTGTGCGTGTTTATGTGTGTGTGTGCGCGCTCGCGCGTGTGTGTATGCGTGTCTGTGTGTGTGTCTGTGTTCGTGTGTACGCATGTATGCGTGTGCGTGTGTGTGTGTGTGTGTGTGTGTATCTCTGTCTCTCTTTCTTTCTATGTGTATGTGTGTGTATGTGTGTGTGTGTGTGTGTGTGTGTATGTGTGTGTGTGTGTGTGTGTGTGCGTGTGTGCGTGCGTGCGTGAGAGAGAGACAGAGACAGAGACAGACAGACGGAGAGAGAGAGAGAGAGAGAGAGAGAGAGAGAGAGAGAGAGAGAAAGAGAAAGAGAGAGAGATTGTGTAATTTCAGAGTTGCGTTTTTAAATTTGTTCTCTCTGTTTTCACATCTACACAACGAAAGAAAAAAAATCTCAACGCATCCTCTGAGGGCCCAGTGTCACAGATAAACTAACTGAATACATATAACTGGCCGATTCCCCGACGAACACCTTCAATTCACATCTTTTCTGTCCTAGCAGGTGAATGGCTGAGAGTGCTCTGACTGAAGCTGTTGTCATTGTGTCGTTGCAGGAGAGTGGCTCAGAGTGCTCTGACTGAAGCTGTTGTCATTGTGTCGTTGCAGGAGAGTGGCTCAGAGAGCTCTGACTGAAGCTGTTGTCATTGTGTCGTTGCAGGAGAGTGGCTGAGAGTGCTCTGACTGAAGCTGTTGTCATTGTGTCGTTGCAGGAGAGTGGCTGAGAGTGCTCTGACTGAAGCTGTTGTCATTGTGTCGTTGCAGGAGAGTGGCTGAGAGTGCTCTGACTGAAGCTGTTGTCATTGTGTCGTTGCAGGAGAGTGGCTGAGAGTGCTCTGACTGAAGCTGTTGTCATTGTGTCGTTGCAGGAGAGTGGCTGAGAGTGCTCTGACTGAAGCTGTTGTCATTGTGTCGTTGCAGGAGAGTGGCTCAGAGTGCTCTGACTGAAGCTGTTGTCATTGTGTCGTTGCAGGAGAGTGGCTGAGAGTGCTCTGACTGAAGCTGTTGTCATTGTGTCGTTGCAGGAGAGTGGCTGAGAGTGCTCTGACCGAAGGTGTTGTCATTGTGTCGTTGCAGGAGAGTGGCTGAGAGTGCTCTGACTGAAGCTGTTGTCATTGTGTCGTTGCAGGAGAGTGGCTGAGAGTGCTCTGACTGAAGCTGTTGTCATTGTGTCGTTGCAGGAGAGTGGCTGAGAGTGCTCTGACTGAAGCTGTTGTCATTGTGTCGTTGCAGGAGAGTGGCTCAGAGTGCTCTGACTGAAGCTGTTGTCATTGTGTCGTTGCAGGAGAGTGGCTGAGAGTGCTCTGACTGAAGCTGTTGTCATTGTGTCGTTGCAGGAGAGTGGCTGAGAGTGCTCTGACCGAAGGTGTTGTCATTGTGTCGTTGCAGGAGAGTGGCTGAGAGTGCTCTGACTGAAGCTGTTGTCATTGTGTCGTTGCAGGAGAGTGGCTGAGAGTGCTCTGACTGAAGCTGTTGTCATTGTGTCGTTGCAGGAGAGTGCCGAGCAGCGGCAGAAGGACTTCGAGAAGTTGCTGAATGAACACGCAGAACTAGTACAGGAGATCAGTCGCACGGCCAGCCAGGAGAATCTGGGCGAGCGCGACCATTAACGGGCAGGCACTGACCAGTACAGAACGCAGTGCTGACCCCAAGCACCCATGCTCACCCCCGCCCCTCCGCCAGCGCGGACTCTACAAGGGCACGGCGCTTCTGAAGCATTTCGTGCAGAGACTCTTTGGAGCAAAGCGAAGTGCAGCGCGCCGGGAGGTTCGCATTGGAGCTTCTAATTTGAAGCCAAGTTCCTGTCTTTGATGAAGGAATGGTCGAAACCAAACCAAGCTGCCAAAGAGTTTTACGTTTTTGCCGTGAGTTTTTCCCATGGAGAGAGCGAAAGCGAGAGACTCAGGCCGGGGGATTCATGGACTGAAAGTATTCTGTATAGTCTGATGCGTGGTTCGGCGACAAGCAAAAATGCTAGTATTTCACTGTGTTGAAGGAAGTGCATTCCTTCTACCCATAAGAAAAGATTTCGACGGCAGGATTTTGAATAATGAATTGAAGTGGAATATTAGCTTTGTAACCATACACCACGGTGGCATTCTTGTACATAGAACTTTTAAAAAGTGAAATGAAAAATTGTAACTTTGACATGTTTTTGAATGTGTCCCGTTTTGTAGAAATTATGGTAATGGGATGGTGGAAAAAGACAATGAGAAAACAGTATGTCCCTTTCCAACAAGTAAAGCAACTAAGAGGTGAAGTTGAACGAGGAGAGTTTTGTAGAAATAGATTACAAACTGCGATGTGATTTTATAAAATATTCATTGAGTGCTTGAAGCGTAGATGTGCATCTTACAAAAATTTGCATGCATTTGTGTGTAAGTCACATATCAACAGACAATATTTACCATGTCATATTTTGATGTCTCCTGATGTTCATGTTGACTAGGCGATTGAAGAAAATGGGTGTTGCTTGTTCAGTAGAAAAGGTAGTATGTAGATGCTGAGTTTGTTTGGAGTGTTTTGTGATCTGCATTCTGCAGAACAAAGAAATTGTTTCATATTTGTGATGTAGATCTCTGACAGAGGCGAGTATGATCATGTGTGTAGAATTTGATATGCCAGATACATATTCCAAACCACTGCAAACGTGTTGTTTAAGTCATGTTTGATATATGTCTCTGTAGTACTTTTTAAAGAGAATTCTTTAGATATCTACGACAAGATGTTGCAAAAAGCCACAAGTAAGCAACTTGACAATATTTTATAAAATGGTTCCCTGTTCTAACATGATTATTGATACTCGTTATGGTTATGAAGTATGGCCTTCAATTTGTACCGGTTTCATCACAGTAACGATACCATGTAACCGTTATATTGTAAGGACAACATAATCTGACTTTCTTTATTGAGAAATGAAAAATTGATCTCCGAAATAATTTGTTAAGACTTTTTATCTGTTCCTTTGCAAAAAAGTTTTTTTTGGCATTTTGGCATTACAAAGTACGCCTACTTGATTAATGCGAATTTGATTTCAGAAACTCATTCGTATTTAACCCAATTTTAAACTCTGTTTTTGTCTGTCGCAATATTTTTCCAGTTCGTACTTTTGAAACGTTTTGTGCTTCTCCTTTATCATTAATTTTTTACATTTCTTGAAAAGTAACATATTTCCGGCAATTTGCATCAGGAATTTACGGGCAAATGGAATTGAGGGCATACTGTTGTACCGGTGACATTTCATGTATGCTCAGGTAGATTAGCTGTTGCTCAGCTCACATGCGAATTCTTGGTAATATCGCGACTGTTAATACCAAAATTAGACCAGAACATTTTCTTCAGAACTTTGTGCATGAGCCATTTGCACTGTGTCAGTCCAGTGTTTTGATGGGGTCCGCATGATTTGGTATGCCATCGCAGAACTGATGTGGTTACATTATATCACCCATCGTCACCTCACCAGTGTCGAGACCGAAACCTGAAATGGCATGCATCTTGCCCAACGTGTATCAGCATTGCGTTTTCCTTGTCTTCCCTCTGTCGTCACCTGGCATAGTGTAACGGTTCTTGAAACAATTAACAAACATGTCAGCTACTCCACCTGTTGTTGCCATTGCCAGTGATTACATCCTCCTCGACTCGCTTGATTTTTCACAGAAGAGACAAGAGTCCAGTAGAAAATTCAGAAAACTTGACATAAAACGTTTAGTAGTACACATATTGTTTGAGTTGAGTATTCCCAATTTACAGCTTTCCGTTTGCCATAACATCATGCAGTAAAACTATGTCTAAATTTCACAGAGAGCGTTATGTAGGGTTCTTATTGTTTATGTCTCAAATAGTCGTGCTCCGGATGACAACTTTCCATTTGCCATAAAATAACACATTGAAACAATGTCTAAAAATCAATACAACTTTGAAAAATAACTTGCAAGGAGCATACAATGTCCATCTGTACTCAACACGTGTGTATTCCTACACCAGTTGTGATTGAGATGGAAAAGACTGACAATAAACTTAAGCATGCTTGTGATTTGAAGTGCTTTGAATTTGTTAAAAGGTTTAGCTGGTCATTTCAATCTGCCTTCTGTGTAATTTCATCATCTAAATCATGTTGTTCATTATTGTAATTGCCATTTTTGAACATGGAAAACTCCATTCATTATTCCATATGTCTAATATTACAATGTTATCATTCCAGTTTTGTTATAGATATCAGAGTAATTTGTTGGTACTTGTATTATTCCATGGATTGGTTTCCAATACCAATGACTTTTACAACAGGTTAGAATATGCAGAACAATTCCTAGATTGTATTATGGTTGTGTTGACTGTTGCTTCCTATGTATCTACGAAGCCACATAGAAAAAATAATTGTTGGCAGTGAATAGATACGTGTCATTGACAATAATTTCGTCACCTACCACATCGTCCATTTATTCAAATAATTGCAAAGTTCTCCTCCATTTAATTGAAGATAACTTCCAGCTGTTGATTATGTGGTTTCTGAATAAGTTGGAGGGTTTTGCTGTTGGTGGTGTTGCAGATGCGAATTGAGTTCATGTGGTGATTTTTGCCCTTGTATGACAAGTGTCCACATGGTTATTGGAAAACGAATTCGAGCAAACACCACAGACTGAAAATGAGTCATTGTGTGTTTTTCTTAATATTTTTCTTCTTTATTTCCTTGCCTAAGTGAGTCAATAAATGACTTTTAATTTTTTGTTTGGTTTCTCTTTTATTTTGCCAATTTGGCATAAAAATCTTGAAACATCAAAACGATCTGGAACTCACAATACTGTTTAGAAGCGTCAGTGATTGTTATTGAACATTAAGGATGCATGCCATATGGGGCAGAACTATATTTGTACACAGCATAGCTATCGACAATTGAATATCCATTTTAGCATCCTGTGTAAATAACCTAGGGAACTCACGCCATCTCTCTACTATGAACATATGAACATCCATCTTAGCATTCTATGTGTAAATAATCTAGGGTTTTGAAGAATATCATCTCTATGCTCTACCTACCTCTAGAGTGCCTGGTCATTTCTGACATGATAGAGAATAACTTGGCAAGAATCGTACGAAGCCTGCTGTTTAGACATTTTGAGTACGTGTTCACTGGCTGTTTTGTGTCAATATTATCTTAGTGGCCTTCTCACCTCCGAGGGAAGGGATGCAAAAGTGTATTGCGACTAAAACTGGAATGTGTCTGTCTTTTGTATTCATGTGAAGTCATGGATTTACCAAGATTATTGCTGTTGATAAAGCTTTCTTCATTTAGGGTATATTTCTTTCTCTATCTCCCCATTTAGCTGTCGGTTGACGACATTTTGCTATTTTACTCACAACAAAATGTTGGAATTAAAATGTCGATGCTTTCATTTTGTTACGTGATGTCATGTTTGACACACCCTGATTGGACTAAACGGACAAAGTCTACTAGTTCCTGTGCTACGATTACAACAATAACAATAATTTTACTCTTGTTGTAGTTGGGCGTGGTCGTTTGAATTTCTTCTCGTGATTGTATTCCTTTTTCCGGATTCCTTGTGACTCCTGCTGTGGGGCTTGGCCGGTGACATCCATGAACACCGGGAAATAAAGCTTATCATTGTTACCAGTGGCTGAGACTTGATATTTCTCGTTGGTTTTCTTTGTCGTTTGTTGCATCAGCTCTTTGACAGCGTCTTTCGCCATGGTCGTCTTTGTCTTTGGTGCGGTCTTCGTCGTCATTCACGTCGTTGTTCCTCTCATTTTCTCTCCTAGATTGTTTGCTCCTTCTGCTCTTGTCATCTTTCTGTTCTCCTCCTCCTCCTCCTCCTCCTCCTCCTCCTCCTCCTCCTCCTCCTCCTCCTCCTCCTCCTCCTCCTCCTCCTCCTCCTCCTCCTCCTCCTCCTTCCTCTTCCTCTTCCTCCTCTCCCTTCCTCCTCCTCCTCCTCCTCCCCCTTCCTCCTCCACCTTCCTTCTCGTCCTCCTCCTTCCTTCTCCCTGTTCCTCCTCCTCCTCCTCCTCCTCCCTCCTCCTCCTCCTCCTCCTCCTCCTTCCTCCTCCTCCTCCTTCCTCCTCCCCCCCCTTCCTCCTCCTCCTCCTCCTCCTCCCTCCCTTCCTCCTTCTCCCCCTTCCTCCTCCTCCTCCTCCTCCTCCTCCTCCTCCTCCTCCTCCTCCTCCTCCTCCTCCTCCTCCTCCTCCTCTTCCTCCTCCTCCTCTTCCTCCTCCTCCTCCTCCTCTCCCTTCCTCTTCCCCCTTCCTCCTCCCCCCTTCCTCCTCCCCCCTTCCTCCTCCTCCTCCTTCCTCCTCCTCCTCCTCCTTCCTCTTCCTCCTCCTCCTCTTCCTTCTCTCCCGTCCTCCTCCTCCTTCTCTCATTTCCTCCTCCCCCTTCCTCCTCCTCCTCCTCCTCCTCCTCCTCCTCCTCCTCCTCCTCCTCCTCCTTCATCCTCCCCCCCTTCCTCCTCCTCCCCCCCTTCCTCCTCCTCCTCCTCCTCCTCTTCCTTCCTCCTCCCCCTTCCTCATCCTCCTTCCTCCTCCTACTCCCCCTTCCTCCTCCTCTTCCTCCTCCTCCTCCTCCTCCTCCTCCTCCTCCTCCTCTTCCTCCTCCTCCTCTTCCTCCCTTCTTCCTCCTCTTCCTCCTCCTCCTTTCCCTTCCTCCTCCTCCTCCTTCCTCCTCCTCCTCCTCTCCCTTACTCCTCCCCCTTTCTCCTCCTCCTCTCCCCTCTTCCTCCTCCTCCTCCTCCTCCTCCTCCTCCTCCTCCTCCTCCTCCTCCTCCTCCTCCTCCTCCTCCACCTTTCTCCTCCATCTCCCCCTGTCTCCTCTTCCCCTCCTTCTCCTCTTTCTGCTCCTCCTCCCCCTCCCCCTCCTCCTTCTCCTCCTTCTCCTCCTTCTCCTCGTTCTCCTCCTCCTCCCCCTTCCTCCTCCTCGTCCTCCTCCTCCTCCTCCTCCTCCTCCTCCTCCTCCTCCTCCTCCTCCTCCTCCTCCTCCTTCATCTTCTGCTGCTTCTGCTTCTGCTGTCTTTGCTGCTGCTGCTTCCGCTGCCTTTGCTGCTGCTGCTTCCGCTGCCTTTGCTGCTGCTGCTGCTTCTCTCCCTGTATCTCTTGCTGTTGATCCTGCTCCTGCTCATTATCCTTCTGCTCCTGCTGCATCTCCCATTGCTGCTTTTGCTCCTGTTTCTTCTGTTCTTGCTTCTTCTGTTCCTTTTGTTCTTGCTCCTTCTGTTCATTGTGTTCTTGCTCCTGCGTTTCTTGCTGCAGCAGCCGCTAATCCTCCTCGCCATCCTTTTCCGCAGGTGTTACTAGTGGACGTGTACGCGTTCACCCTGTACTCTTCCTCTTCACCCTCATCTTCTGGATTATCTTCCTGCTCTTCTGCTAATGTTCTCTCTGCTTCGCCTCTACTTCTCCGCCATCTTGTTTCTTCATTGAAAACGATGTTTATCAACACCGTGGTCCTTGTGCCATCGACGGCTATACAATGCAATCACTTCCGGTCACACGGCCGGCGATTTGCAGCCACATCAAGCAGCGCTTGCGTGATGTTTGCGCACGCACACTATCGGCCATTTGGAACGAAGAATCTGGATGGAGACGACCAGTAAGCCTGGATTTACCCTTGCTCTAAATGGGCCTCTGGGACGGAGATCTCGGCGCAGATCTACCGCGTGTCTAGTCGCCCCAACCCACGTGCCGAGGCTTACAGCCAGGCTGGCTGACGTCACTTGGTGGAGAGGAGGATGGCGGGAAGCGTTGACTATTTCAGGGCGTCCAGCGATACGCATTAGTGCGATTGATTGGCATCGACCGCTGCCAGTAGGCTTCGCGTGGAAAAATCTGAGGGATATTACCTTGGGCATTGAGAAAAACACGTCGCCAGACCTCATCTCTCATCGATCGCCCTGCAGCGACCCGCTTCAACCTGACTCCACCCACCCCCACTCGCACCCCATCCCCACTCGCACCCCACCCCCACTCTCACCCCACCCCCACTCTCACCCCACCCTCCACCAAACCACTCCTATCCACTCCTACCAAAATTCTGAATCTCACACTCACTCCTCCCCCAGACCACCACTATTCAAACCCCTCCCTTCCCCCCACCCTCAATCCCACCCCCTAGTCCATTCTGTATTAGAACATAATAACCTCTCACCCCGTCGCTCCTCATCACTTCTCACGCCCCCATAGTAACCCTAATCCTCACACCTCCCCTCTCAGTCACCCACGTAATCCATCCACCAATCATACCACCAACCTCACCATCCCACCACCACCACCTTGTACCCAGTTCCTACCTTCTCCCGTCAGTTCTAAACCCTCTACCCCATATTCAGGCTTCCAAAAGATACCTGCTTTAAATACCATGACGGATGCAGCAGTATTTCAGGGACCAGAATTGCGCAGAAGCGCGAAACCTCAGTGCAGAAAAGTTGACGAAGGTAAGAACGAGAACGTAAAGATGTATAGGCCTGAATTCCAGTACTCTTACATTATCCATATCTAACCTGATACGGCAAAAGCTACATAAAATCACTGGAGCCATATACCAGAAAACGCCAGTAAAGTTAGGCCCTACAGATGAAGTTTTTGTCGAAATCGAATTTGAGCTATTTCTAGCTCCTAAAACCATTTCTCTGGCATCTCCGAGAGTTTGGAGATAATAACAACCCAAAAAGTGGTTTGATTCACAGTTTTAGAGATGTGCTCGGCTTTCCGTGTGCTCTGAGAAGCACCGTTTCTGCGTGGGTTGAATCGAAAATGTGGATTTCCCACGGTATTGTAACGTGCTCATTAAGTAATTCTAAACTCGTCAGTCTTTTCTAGGTTTGTTGTGCGCATTCACATGTAATCCTGTAGTAAGACATCGATGTAGAACCCTTTTGACGAGAGTAGCTAAGGACTTTTTACTTTCACTGGTTCCGTCATCTTCAACGGCAGTTTTCCCAAAACAACTAATTTGCGGTAAGTCGACTACAACATAGAATAACTTCATTTTGAATTGTCTGATTTTCATCATACTTGCACCAATTAAAACCGCTAATTTTGTGCTTCAATATTTAGAAGTCCGATTTTATGTACCTGTTTTTGGATAAAGTCACTAATATTTGCATGATCTTTTGTCAAATATTATCTAGGATTATGATATACATAAACACTTTCATGTGTAATTTTAACATCATTTTTTTCCTATCTGCGAGCTAGTGTTTATTCTATTATTTTTGAAGACAAAAAGCCAACTGAGCTGTTGAATATCACTCCCAAATCCTGTCTCCCTTGCGTTTAAACAGTATAGCTCCCGCATTTTTAAAAGGAGTGCAAACACATCCTTTTCTACGTGTTTCTTTAAGATGTGTTCTGTTTGGGCGAAGCTTCAACCTGCGTCGTCGAAGTTTCGGCTTCGTGTAAGTAATTTTGGTGGTTTGGCAAGTGTCTGAAGTCTGAAGTACACTTCGTGTAAGTAATGTTGGTGGTTTGGCAAGTGTCTGAAGTTTGAAGTACACTTCGTGTAAGTAATTTTGGTGGTTTGGCAAGTGTCTGAAGTCTGAAGTACACTTCGTGTAATTAATTTTGGTGGTTTGGCAAGTGTCTGAAGTCTGAAGTACACTTCGTGTAAGTAATTTTGGTGGTTTGGCAAGTGTCTGAAGTCTGAAGTACACTTCGGTTTTCGTGTTCTTTGAAGTCCGATGTACACCTCGACTAAGTACGTCGAAGCTGCGTCCTGATCGCTCTTTCGTTTGGGAGTCGCGGAAAGTCTAAACCATACACTGAACCACAGGATACTACCACTAAGGCGATAATATTGCTCCTTGAGGCCGTAGAGCAAGCCTATTCGTACGCAGCAGTCCTCGAACACGCTTGACAAGTCACCTTCGGCCTATTCGTACGCAACAGTCCCCGAACACGCTCTCCAAGTCACCTTCAGCCTATTCGTACGCAACAGTCCCAGAACACGCTTGCCAAGTCACCTTCGGCCTTCGTTCACTTCGGGTGCTACGCCCAAATAGAAAACACCATTACAAACTGAGAGATTAAACCACTCCTGCAGAAGCAGTTATGTTACCTCCCTGCAATAACACATTGATCGCAGACGACCAGCCAACCACACTGATGACGGCACCTTTTTGAAGATCGAACTTTAGCGTAGTGGCTCAACCTGTCGGTGATAATGCGAGGCGATTAGATGCAGTAGTTCAGTCCCTGCTCAGTATGACTTGACTGCTCATTTCGATCACTTTAATTAGATAATTATATGATGCATTCCTTTATTTAAAAAACAAACATCGTAAGCACGTCCCACTCCGTGCGCTTCTGTATGAAATGAAGTTGTTATCTCCCATGATATGCTGGCAATGATGCACCAACACTGGAGTGTCCTCTCCAGAGTGTAGGTCTGGGCAGAGTCTGTGGAGACCCAGGCATCAGATCCCCCTCTCGGTCTTGCTGTGGCGGTCCAAAGGAAGGATAGATTGGTGGATGATGTTTTACAACCTATCAGCATCTGTAGGCAATGTAAGGCCGTTGATCACGAAAATCATTCGAGCTGGTTGGAAAAAGACCAAGTCAAATCACCATGTCCCTCGTTATTCGCCTCTTTAAAATGGCGCAGGGAGATGTGGATGGTCAATTCTTACACACACACACACACACACACACACACACACACACACACACACACACACACACACACACACACACACACACACTCCACAGGGGTTGAGGTTGGGGGGTGGGCGGCTGTCGATCCAAATGAAAGCTTGGTGATCCATTTGGCAACAGTTTGACTGCAGGAGCTGCCAGTAGGAAGTCCTGTGACCTCCAACCTTCTGAGTTTGCTCCCATGGCCTTATCTTCATCCGAAGACGCTCACACATCCAGCACTTTGTCAACAAGATCCAAACTCACTGGATGCCCATGCCTGCGCTTCAAGGATGCCTGCAATGTGACATGAAACCTGAGAGCATCGACCTTGACAGCTGGGGGCTTTCGTGAGAAAGATGGAAGAATGGAGTTTTACTGCTTGTCAGCCTTTGTAGCCCACTTAAGGCTAATGATCACGTAAAATTGTTACAGATGATTGGAGAAAGAGCAAGTCAAGTCATGATTTCCTTAGCTTTTCGTCTCTTACAAAGCGTGTAGTGAGAGGCGGCGGGTCAATGCATACCTCCAACCCAGTGGGAGATTATAATGTACATATAGATATATGATTCTTCTGCGAAAGTTCTGATCTTGTCAAATGCAACGGGATGTTAATGTTTTGTTTTGTTTTATTTCGTTTTGGTTTGGTTTGGTTTGGTTTGGTTTGATTTGGTTTGGTTTGTTTCGGGGAGAGGGGAGTCTCTCCAAATTTCTGCTATAAGAATGTGTAGCTGGTAAGAATCCTGCTGCCATGAACATTATCTCGTCCTTCTACACAAAATATTATCTTCAAAGGCAGCAGGTTTGCTCTGTTTTAAATCCACTGCTGCACACAAATTATTTCCTCGAAGCTGCCAGAGTAATTGTCTCCACTTTTCGAGAGAAAATGGGCAAAAAACACTAAAGGCGATGCACAATAGCAATAATTTTCTCAACAGCTCGGAAAGACAGTGGTTATTTGTGGCGAGGCCCACGTTTCCACAGCTATAGTGAGTGAGGTCTTTCAAAGCTCGAGTAATGGTTTCTCGCGCTTATCAGCTGCAACATTACAAGTGTGAAGACCGTGTCTATCCTGACGGAGACTTGAAGAACGAGAAAGGGCTCACTACACCTTTAGTACATTTACCTGCATGCAGGGTCGACAGACAACAGGACGCTTACGCACAGGTACGTCTGTCATTCGTAATTAATCTCTCTCTCTCTCTCTCTCTCTCTCTCTCTCTCTCTCTCTCTCTCTCGTTCTTGTTAATCTACGACAGTTTGTCATCAAGAAGAAATCGCAGGATAAATGGACTTTTATATTTGCTTGCATTAAGCAGAGCTTTCGGGAGAAAAAAGAAAGAAAGAACAAACGAACGAACAAACGAACGAACGAATAAATGAATGAATGAATGAATGAATGAATTAATTAAATAATTAATTAGCAAACGGGTTTTTTTTGTTTTATGGCCAATCATCTTTTGTACGCTCTTTAAGGCCATTATTCACAAAAATCGTCAGAGCTGGATAGAGTAAAAAGCAAGTCAAGTTTTTGCCCTGGTTATGCGCCATTTACGAATCGGGTACGGAGATGCGTTGGGTCTATTCTTACCCCCAATCGACAGGGGAGACGTGTGGATAAGAGAAGCTGTCTGCACGCTTCATCTTGAATGGACACTTGTGGTCAAAAGAGATCTATCTTCCTTTGGTCAGCTTCCAGAAGCGCCTCAGTGTTAGGCTAAGATCTCCCAGACGCTTAGAGACTTCGCCAAAAGACTGAAAGTTCTGTCAAGATTGCTAGAAAAGCGTAGTAGTTTTGTCAGGACAGCTAGAAAAGCGGGAAAGTTCTGTCAAAGTCGCTGGAAAAGCGGGAAAGTTATGTCAAGGTCGTTTGAAAAGCATGAAAGTTCTGTCAAGGTCGCTAGAAAAGCGTGAATGTTTTGTCAGGACAGCTGGAAAAGCGTGAAAGTTATGTCAAGGTCGTTTGAAAAGCATGAAAGTTCTGTCGTTAGGAAAGCGTGAAAGCTCTGTCAAGGTCGCTAGGAAAGCGTGAAGGTTCTGTCAAGGTCGCTAGAAAAGATACACAAAATTGCCATCTACAAGTTATGGTGTGTTTAAAAGATGAACAGTCGTTTCTGATTCATGTACCTTAGTTTTTTTCTGTATCCAAACCAAAATGGTTTAACCATACTCTCTTTGGTAAACTCTAAATGAAACTTAAACGATGAGAAAGGATGTTGACTCAGTGACGTGCTAATACTAGCGGTACAGATTTCTAATACTTTCTCTTTATCCAAATTCAAGAACACAACTTGCGTTTTTCGTGACCATTATTGTTCACTGATGTGTGTTATATAACACAAATATTTACAGCTTTTTACACTGATTATGCAGTCGATAACTCAGGCCGCTCAATTCTGGAGCGTTCTGTCCAGTCATAAACGAAATGTTGTGAGTTCCAAAGCAACTTGTTGCTGCTGCTGTTAGTTATTGTTGTTGTAGATGTAGTTTTCAGATTTGAGGAAATCAATACTTTGCCATGTTAATTTTTTATTATGCTATGTATTATGAGAACTGCAGATCATCCTCTTTACGTAGAATTCCACTCTGGACAAATACCTCGCAGTCATAGATTCCGTCCTCCAAAAACACGAACAGACAGAATTCATCGATCTGTTACTCCAACTGCTATACATACTGTAAACACTAACCATTCTAGAAGTGCAATATGATCTGAACTTCTGGCAACTCAATAATTTACTTTGTTCCTTTTATAGCTTTTCGTCTTGCGTTGCGAAGGGTCTGTTGTACATAGCCATTTACCTACTGCCACTGAAATGTAACTTCAACTTCCATATTTGAATGAATGAAGTATATATATATATATATATATATATATATATATATATATATATATATATATATATATATATATATATATGTTGTGATATGTCATGCTTAATGATCATTTGACGTATTTCTTTCTTTCTTTCTTTCTCAGGAATACGCCTTTCATATAGGATATTTCTTAATACCGATATCTATGCGTCATGCATTTTCACCAAATGGACTTGTTTTCCCTTCAGCATGCAATACGAGACGATTATCTCTAGTGCTGGGTACTGGTACAGAGGACCGTACCAGTTTTTTACCGGTATTTTTTCAAGCTGACGTCATGCTGACCAATCCTTACGATAACACGTGCACTTTAATTGCCGTTGACAATGACGTAAGAGGTTGCGCAATAGTTATCAGTGCATCATAAAACGGAAGGAGGATTTGTGGTTTTGAGGATTTGAGAGAGTGAGAAAGAGATAGAACGAGGAGGGTTAGAGGGAGGAGAAAGACAGGTGTGTGAGAGAGAGGGACAGAGAGCAGGGGCGGATCTGGGGGGGGGTGCAATGGGTGCAATTGCACCCCCCCCCCCCCAGCGGGACAAAAAAAAAAAAGAAAAAAAGAAAGAAAGAAAGAAAGAAAGAAAAAAAAGAGATATGTTGATAATGTAGTAATGTAAATGTAATTGCACCCATTGCACCCCCCCCCCAAGCAAAAAGACAAAAAAATGAGAGAGAGACTCAGGGAAAGAGATGTTGATAAATATTGGAATGTAAATATAATTGCACCCCCCCCCCTCCTCGGCTTAAAAAAAAAGAAAGAGAGAAGCTGATAAATATAGTAATGTAAATGTAATTGCACCCCCCCCCCTCCCTCGGCAGAACAAAAAAGAGAAAGAGATGCTGATAAATATAGTAATGTAAATGTAATTCCACCCCCAGCCAAAAAACTAACTAAATAAATTAAAGAAATAAAATACATAAACAATGATAATACATTTAAAAAAATGGAAAGAGAAATATGTTGATAAATATAGTGATGTAATTGCACCCCCCCCCCCCCCCCCCCAGCCAAAATAAAAAGGGGTGGGTGGGTGCAGAGAGAGAGATGCTGATAAATATAGGAATGCACTAGTAAAATTAAATGTAATTGCACCCCCCCCCCCCTTACACACACACACACACACACACACACACACACACACACACACACACACACACACACACTCACACATACAGCAAAAAAAAGAAGAAAAAAAAGAGAAAGAGAGAGAGAGAGAGCCTGAGAGATGCTAATACAGGAATGAAAATAGACATTCCAGATGCTGTCAACAGATTTGCAACAAAATACAACACAGTCATGCGCCTTCAGCCACAGAAAATGTTGTCACATGATTAGGCCTATGACTAGGCAAATTCCTCCATGTGTGTGTTTATTCAATGTCTCTAGACTGACCAGGCCTGACTCCCACAACAAACTGGTTACAGATGTCTTCTTACATATTCGGAATAAAGATTATTAAATTAGAGGTATGATCTTGTTGCAAAGACTTTTTCCTCATGTTGTTTTTGTGAATTGTGATTCTTTATTATTAACATCGAACTTATTTAGCACTGTACATTTTCGAGCATGTGCTTCCCAAGAGAGAGACAGTTGGTCCTATCTCCACCCCCCAACACATCAGTGGCAAAATGTATCGCCTGAAAATAGCACTTTACACGCTCAGATTGCACCAGATTGCACCATTTTGCTTCCTTTTTATAAAAAAAATCCGGGGGGGCATGCCCCCGGACCCCCCTAGCATGCTCAGCGCTTCGCGCCGTCGGTTCGGCGCTTCGCGCCTTCGCTGATAAGATACAAAACAAAACAAAAAAGAACTTTGCACCCCCCCCTTTCAAAACCCAGATCCGCCCCTGAGAGAGGGAGAAGGAGAGATGTAAAATTAAACCTACACAGTTTTTTTCTTTTCTTTATTTAAAAATAGAAGAAGCAGTACATTAACTAAATTTTTAAGTTTTCTTGCGTAATGCAAAAGCATATTCAAAAGAAAATCAAAGTCAAGCTGCTTCAAGTCAGACATTTCAACATTTTAAAAAGAACCAAAGCACTGGAGTTTGGAAACTCAACGTCATATTCAAGTGCGTTGTGCGAGGTTTTGAAGTGTTGGCCTACATTGAAGAGTGATGTCTCCTCATGTGTGCTTGCATGTTCGACGTGCCTCTTCCTGCCATTTTGACTTGGGTGTTGCATGTTGTGCGCACAGCAACTCTCTCATCAATTTGGTTGTTTGATTTCCGTTTTTTCAGTCCAAAAAACCTTCATATGGCTGATTTGCCCCTCTCGTTCTTCACCACCGTGAAAGAATCGTCCGCCATGGTTTTTTGTGACCTATGACAGTTATGTCCCTTGCGGTACGTACCGGTACAGTTGGCCGTACCGGTATAGCGTACCACGTCAATGGGCACCGGTTTTACCGGTTTTACCGGTAAGTACCGCCAGCTCTAATTATCCCCCTTCGGTCTATGCAGGTCTGCCATCCAGAGCTCTCGCAACGTAACTCCCACTCACTGTGGGCTATCGCTAGTGCTGATGTCTACCGCTCCTCTCAACCGCAAACTGTCACTGCGATCAGTCTTTAGGGCGTTCTATCCGTCGAGCAAAGAAGACAGCGTCTGGCGCCCAGACGCCAATTTAGTCCCCCGATGACGTCACAACCAGGAGAAGTAACTCTTCGTCATCGTAGCCGCCTGGTGGCGCCTCGAGCTATAGTCATGAGGCAAGCGGAGACCAGGCGACTCCCTGAAGCTGTCAGAGAGTAGGGAAAATCCGCGGAGGCACGAACGAAGTATAAACTAGTTGGAACTCAGGGAAAGATTGAGAGACCCTGAGTAAGTCCGCCATTTTCGACGTTGCCAATCACTCACGTGATAGACTCGGGAGGGGGAGGGTGGGGTGGGGAGGGGGAGGGGATTGGGGAGGGGGAGGGGTGTTGGGGAGGGGGGGTTATCGAGTGACTGAATACGAAGAGAAAAAGGAGGGGGAAGGGAAGATGGAGAAGGAACGGAGGGAGAGATGAAAAAGACATGGAAGAATCAGCTGGAAGAGGTGGACTTGGAGCAGGCTGTGGCAGTGGTGGAATTAATAATAGACTGTCTTAGTCATAGTGATGGTAGTAGTGGAACTTTGGTGCTGGCAGCGGCAGTGGCGATCATTGTGCTGGCGGTAGTAAAATGGTACAACTCCATGTTGGTGCCTTCATCTGTAGCCTGCATGGTTGCATGTTCCTCAGGGAGTTGAAATGGTGTTAGAATGAACAGAAGAGTCACTAGATGAGCAGGAGGTAAAGGGAGCGGTTTGAGCATCCGTCAATGAGTGAATGGTCGCAATGCAAAAGCTAGCACCTTTACATTCAGAGGGAATGGCATTATTGGTCATGGTTTATAGGTGGTAGAGAGTGGTTGTGGTAGTATTCCAGTCATGGCTGGGATGTTGTTGGCAGAGGTGGCGTTGGTGGTGGAGGGGGGGGGGGGTGGCTGTGGCGGTGGTGGTAGTGGTGGTGGTGGTGGTGTTGCTGGTGGTACTGGTTTTTGTGGTAGTGATATTGCTTGTGGTACTGGTTTTGATGATAGTGATGTTTGTGGTGGAAGTGGTGTTGTGGTCGTAGTGTTGGTGGTGGTAGATGTGTTGGAGGTACCTAATGGTGGTGGTGGTACTGGTGTTGGTGGCAGTACTGTTGGTGGGGGCAGTATAGTGTTGGTGAGGGTAGTAGCGTTGGTGGGGGTATTCGTTGGTGGTAGTGGTGTTGGTGGGGGTAACAGTGTTGGTGAGGGTAGGGGTGTTGAAGGCGGTAGTGGTGTTGGTGGGGTAGTAGTGTTGGTGATGGTAGTGTTGGTGGGGGTAGTGGTGTTGGTGGTAGTAGTGTTGGTGATGGTAGTGTTGGTGGGGGTAACAGTGTTGGTGAGGGTAGGGGTGTTGAAGGCGGTAGTGGTGTTGGTGGGGTAGTAGTGTTGGTGATGGTAGTGTTGGTGGGGGTAGTGGCGTTGGTGGTAGTAGTGTTGGTGGGGGTAGTGGTGTTGGTGGTGGTAGTAGTGCTGGTGGGGGTAGTAGTATTGGTGGTAGTGATGTTAGTGGGAATAGTAGTGTTGGTGGGGGTAGTAGTGTTGGGGGGGGGGGGGGTAGTAGCGTTGTGGTAGTAGTGGTGTTGGTAGGGGTAGTAGTGTTGGTGATGGTAGTGTTGGTGAGGGTAGGGGTGTTGAAGGCGGTAGTGGTGTTGGTGGGGTAGTAGTGTTGGTGATGGTAGTAGTGTTGGTGGGGGTAGTAGTGTTGGTGGGGGTAGTAGTGTTGGTGGGGGTAGTAGTGTTGGTGGGGGGGGGGGGGGGGTAGTAGCGTTGTGGTGGTAGTGGTGTTGGTGGGGGTAGTAGTGTTGGTGATGGTAGGGGTGTTGAAGGCGGTAGTGGTGTTGGTGGGGTAGTAGTGTTGGTGATGGTAGTGTTGGTGGGGGTAGTGGTGTTGGTGGTGGTAGTAGTGTTGGTGGGGGTAGTAGTATTGGTGGTAGTGATGTTAGTGGGGATAGTAGTGTTGGTGGGGGTAGTAGTGTTGGTGGGGGTAGTACTGTTGGGGGGGGGTAGTAGCGTTGGTGGTGGTAGTGTTGGTGGTGGTAGTGGCATTGGTGGTGGTAGTAGTGTTGGTGGTAGTAGTGTTGGTGGTGGTAGTGGCGTGGTGGTGGTAGTAGTGTTGGTGGGGGTAGTGTTGGTGGGGGTAGTGGCGTGGTGGTAGTGGCATTGGTGGTGGTGGTAGTGTTGGTGGGGGTAGTAGTGTTGGTGGGGGTAGTGTTGGTGGGGGTAGTACTGTTGGGGGGGGGGGGGGGGGTAGTAGCGTTGGTGGTGGTAGTGTTGGTGGTGGTAGTGTTGGTGGTGGTAGTAGTGTTGGTGGTAGTAGTGTTGGTGGTGGTAGTGTTGGTGGTAGTAGTGTTGGTGGTGGTAGTGTTGGTGGTAGTAGTGTTGGTGGTAGTAGTGTTGGTGGTAGTAGTGTTGGTGGTAGTAGTGTTGGTGGTAGTAGTGTTGGTGGTAGTAGTGTTGGTGGTAGTAGTGTTGGTGGTAGTAGTGTTGGTGGTAGTAGTGTTGGTGGTGGTAGTGTTGGTGGTAGTAGTGTGGGTGGTAGTAGTGTTGGTAGTAGTAGTGTTGGTGGTAGTAGTGTTGGTGGTAGTAGTGTTGGTGGTAGTAGTGTTGGTGGTAGTAGTGTTGGTGGTAGTAGTGTTGGTGGTAGTAGTGTTGGTGGTAGTAGTGTTGGTGGTAGTAGTGTTGGTGGTAGTAGTGTTGGTGGTAGTAGTGTTGGTGGTAGTAGTGTTGGTGGTAGTAGTGTTGGTGGTAGTAGTGTTGGTGGTAGTAGTGTTGGTGGTGGTAGTGTTGGTGGTAGTAGTGTTGGTGGTAGTAGTGTTGGTGGTAGTAGTGTTGGTGGTAGTAGTGTTGGTGGTAGTAGTGTTGGTGGTAGTAGTGTTGGTGGTAGTAGTGTTGGTGGTAGTAGTGTTGGTGGTGGTAGTGTTGGTGGTAGTAGTGTTGGTGGTAGTAGTGTTGGTGGTAGTAGTGTTGGTGGTAGTAGTGTTGGTGGTGGTAGTAGTGTTGGTGGTAGTAGTGTTGGTGGTAGTAGTGTTGGTGGTAGTAGTGTTGGTGGTAGTAGTGTTGGTGGTAGTAGTGTTGGTAGTAGTAGTGTTGGTGGTGGTAGTAGTGTTGGTGGTGGTAGTAGTGTTGGTGGTGGTAGTAGTGTTGGTGGTAGTAGTGTTGGTGGTGGTAGTAGTGTTGGTGGTGGTAGTAGTGTTGGTGGTGGTAGTAGTGTTGGTGGTGGTAGTAGTTGGTTGGTAGTAGTAGTGTTGGTGGGGGGGGGGGGGTAGTATCGTTGTGGTGGTAGTGGTGTTGGTAGGGGTAGTAGTGTTGGTGAGGGTAGTGGTGTGGTAGGGGTTGTGGTGTTGGTGGGGTTTTTGTGTTGGTGTGGTAGTAGTGTTGGTGGTGGTAGTGTGTGGTGGTGGTAGTAGTGTTGGTGGTGGTAGTAGTGTTGGTGGTAGTAGTGTTGGTGGTGGTAGTAGTGTTGGTGGTAGTAGTGTTGGTGGTGGTAGTAGTGTTGGTGGTGGTAGTAGTGTTGGTGGTGGTAGTAGTGTTGGTGGTAGTAGTGTTGGTGGTGGTAGTAGTGTTGGTGGTGGTAGTAGTGTTGGTGGTGGTAGTAGTGTTGGTGGTGGTAGTAGTGTTGGTGGTGGTAGTAGTGTTGGTGGTGGTAGTAGTGTTGGTGGTGGTAGTAGTGTTGGTGGTGGTAGTAGTGTTGGTGGTGGTAGTAGTGTTGGTGGTGGTAGTAGTGTTGGTGGTGGTAGTGTTGGTGGTGGTAGTGTTGGTGGGGGTAGTAGTGTTGGTGGTGGTAGTGTTGGTGGGGATAGTAGTGTTGGTGGTGGTAGTGTTGGTGGGAGTAGTGGCATTGATGGTGGTAGTAGTGTTGGTGGGGGTAGTAGTGTTGGTGGTAGTAGTGTTGGTGGTGGTAGTGTTGGTGGGAGTAGTGGCATTGATGGTGGTAGTAGTGTTGGTAGGGGTAGTAGTGTTGATGGTAGCGGTGGTAGTAGTGTTGGTGGGGATAGTGGCGTTGGTGGTAGTAGTGTTGGTAGGGGTAGTAGTGTTGATGGTAGCGGTGGTAGTAGTGTTGGTGGGGGTAGTAGGGTTTGGGGGGGGGGGGTAATAGTGTTGCTGGTAGTGGTGTTGGTGGTGGTAGTAGTGTTGGTGGTGGTAGTGTTGGTGGGAGTAGTGGCGTTGGTGGTGGTAGTGTTGGTGGGGGTAGTGTTGGTGGTGGTAGTGTTGGTGGGAGTAGTGACGTTGGTGGTGGTAGTGTTGGTGGGGGTAGTGGCGTTGGTGGTGGTAGTAGTGTTGGTGGGGGTAGTAGTGTTGATGGTAGCGGTGGTAGTAATGTTGGTGAGTGTAGTGGTGTTGGGGGTGGTAGTGGTGTTGGTGATGGTAGTAGTGTTGGTGAGGGTAGTGGCGTTGGTGGTGGTAAAAGTGTTGGTGAGGGTAGTGGCGTTGGTGGTGATAGTAGTGTTGGTGAGGGTGGTGGCGTTGGTGGTGGTAGTGGTGTTGGTGGTGGTAATGGTGCAGTGGTGCTGGACTCTGTGATAGTATCAGTCACAGAAGAGATGACTGTGATGGTGGCGGGTTTTCGTAGTGGTGGTGGTGATGGTGGTGGCGGCGACGGTGATGGTGGTGGTAGTACTGTTGGCGGTAGTGATGGTGGTAATGGTAGTGGTGGTGCTGGTGGTGATAATGGTGATGGCGGTTTTTGGTGGTACTGGTGGTGGCAATAGTGGTGGTGGTGGTGCTTCTGCTGGTGGCGGTGGTGGTGGTAGGAAATGACAAAAAAGGGAAAGTACCAGGTGCAGAGGCGGTAATAAGATGTTAAGGTAATGATAACAACAGCGGCAACAACAACGGTAATACCAACTAGAACAAAAGCAATTTAAGCACCTTATAAGTTGTGGTTACGGTGACATGGGGGGATGGAGGGTGGGGTTGGGGGCGGTTGGTAGGTAGACTGACTTTTTCATTCTTCTTCCTTTGAGGCCAGATTGAGACTCTGTATGTGTGTGTGTGTGCGCGCGCGCGCGCGCGCGCGCGTGTGTGTGTGTGTGTGTGTGTGTTTAAGAAATCTTATGCATAAAGTAGATTCATCTGAACCTAAAATTCCTTTTTCGCTGAAAATGCCTCTTATTTAGAGCTCGTTATGGAAAATGGGATAGCAAGTAGTTTGTTGTTTACCTTTAGTTTCATTCTCCTCTTTTTCCTCTCTCTCTCTCTCTCTCTCTCTCTCTCTCTCTCTCTCTCTCTCTCTCTCTCTCACACACACACACACACACACACACACACACACACACACACACACACACACACCGCGATCGTAAAAGATTTAGGGTTGGCAGAAAAAAGGGTATTTCGGGATAAAATAACCCGAAATATGTTGGGGGTGTGGGGTAAGGGTGGGGAGGTCGGCCTTATTAAATGCGAAGCAACTGAGCGGAAGGTGCGTGAACCTTGTACCTGGAAGTGTGATGTAATCACACAATGATACTTGCAGGGCAATGAAGGGGAAACAGTATCACCCAAAGATGAAAACAAGTCACAGGAGAAAAGACTCATTAAAATTTGTCGTTTCTAATGATAGAAAGCCAAACTATACATATCAGTATAATGTAAGGATTTTTTCTCGTATACTGTTGATGTGCTACGTACATGCAAAACAAATGCACCTATGTGCCTAGTTTGAGTAGAAGACGAACGGGATAGTGTATAAGTTTTTTTTAAATGAGAAAGGTCATACAGACTCTCTTGTGGCAAGTTTAAAAAAATCAATGGGATATCCGTAATATTCAGTAAACATTTCCCACTTGGCCATTTCAGCCTGACGAGACATTGACATTCCATATCCTTGCTCGAAATCAATTATAACGTTAAAAAAAATTCCTCCAGAAATATCAGGATCACAAAACAAAGTTCAACCATTGATTTTATTTTTTCTGTACAGCTAGAGAAAAAATGTCAGCTTCGACAACAACCATTTCTATTTATACTACACATGTTCTAAATTGGCTCCACTTTATTTCCTGTGCGTCATAACTCGTGCACGAAATTTGGGAATTTACGTCGTAATTGCTGTAAAGTATTCAAATCTGAAGCAATCATGTGCAAACTGAATCTTTATTGTAAATAAAATCCTGCTGATTGACTTTTTGCCGGAGGCTGTGCCTGGAATCTACGACATCCACGTTCCATCATGTATTGCATTCAGACAAGCATTTTTCATGCCTTGCAGTGAGCGAATTCATGATGCATCGGTCCCTCAGTCAGATGATCTTGATTCATGTTTGCCTGTTTCCCTGCATGTTTTTGTACGTGCTCTCATTGGTGAGTCAAAATTAGCAAGATGGCAAACCTCGAAAGCAGGCAGCAGACAGTTGGAATCTTGTGTTGTGAAGCCTACTGACGTCATGAAATGTACGTGAGACATAACACACACACACACACACACACACACACACATAAACACTCGATACACGCGCGCGCGCACACACACATAAAACCTGTACACACACACACACACACACACACACACACACACACACACACACACACACACACACACACACACTAACATAAACACTCAATACGCACACGCGCGCGCGCAAGCACACACGAAATATGTACACCACACACACACACACACACACACACACACACACACACACACACACACACACACAAGCATCCACACGCACACTTCACAAATACACACAAACAAGCACACACACGCACAAGCAGACACACACAAGCACACACACACACACATATGTCACTGCCCCTCTCTCTCTCTCTCTCTCTCTCTCTCTCTCTCTCTCTCTCTCTCTCTCTCTCTCTCTCTTTCTCTCTCTCTCTTTCTCTCTCTCTCCCACCAGATCGGGAGCAGGCAAAGGACAGTATGCGAATGCTAACCCTTGCTGGCACAGGAACGATCCTGGAGAACCCTCAAGAAAAATAGGAGTCGTTCAAGAGGGTCAAGGGCGTTCCGTCGAAATCCATCCAGAACAAGGGAGGAGACCCTCACTT
>JAWQFJ010026484.1:0-14711 GCA_034096865.1 Theodoxus fluviatilis | reverse complement strand
TATGTGTGTTTTGTGTGTGTGGTATATGTGCTGTGTATGTGTTGTGTGTGTGTGCTGGGTGTGTGCTGGGTGTGTGTGTGGTGTGTGTGTGTATTGTGTGTAAGCTGTGTGTGTGTTATGTGTGTGTGATGTGTGTGATGTGTGTGTGTGATGTGTGTGTGTGATGTGTGTGTGATGTGAGTGTGATGTGTGTGTGTGTGTGTGAGTGTGTGTGTGATGTGTGTGATGTGTGTGTGCTGAGTGTGTGATGTGTGTGCTGTGCTTTGTGTGTGCTTTGTGTGTGCTCTGTGCACAAACCCCCCCCCCCCCCACACACACACACACGAAGACACACACACACACACGGATACACACACACACACACACACACACACACACACACACACGCACGCACGCGGAGACACACATACACACACGCACGCGGAGACACACACACACACACACACGCTCACACACACACACACACACACACACACAAACACACACACGCGCGCGCGCGCGCGCATCTATGTTTCTTGTCCATGCACAAACACGATTTACAAAGCAGTCTTCTGCGGGTCAACAAACGCTGACCTTGCAGCCTTGAGGTCGAGAGTGTGACAAGAGTTTCAGCTTTGCTACGTCAATGTTTGTCCGTGTTTCGGTATCTGGGTGTTTGCTTTCTCGCTCTGTGCGAATCACGGCCCAGATCTCTTGCCCCTCTTCAATTATCGATCGGGTTGAGCAATAGCTGTTCTCCTGGGTGGTTTTTGTCAAGAAACTTTGTATTTGTTATTTTGGTTTCAATCGATCTTGACGTGTGTTTGTCCCTGAGCTCTACGACTAATTTGTGTTCATTGTTTGCACTGAGACCTGGAGGTCCGTACAACAAGGTTGTTCCTCTTCGAATCGGAAGATGTTTAGGATTGCCATACTGAACTCGCCTGGCTTGGACAGTTTGCTTGTCTGGACAGTTGGGTTTCCGGGCATCTTTCGAGATCAATACTCACGAAAGTGGTTAGATTTCCATATATGATTTTTTATGCTTTACGAATGGACGGTTGGAATATGATGACCGAGTTAATACTTTCGGGACTGTAGAATTTCTACTAACTAAATGTTATGCCTGGACTAACAACGCAATATACTTTACATGTATATGTACTGGATGGATGAAGAAACCTAAGTTGACAGTTCACTAAGATTTTTCATCATTTTATTTTAAATGTCCTTGACCTAGTAAAAATGTCATTGTTGACTCTGAAATAAATCACTTACGCCTTCGAACCACCCAAAAATCAGAATTCAGTTAGCAGTTTAACAGATTCACATGCCTGGAAGTTGAAGCTAGTCTTAAAGCGGAAATTTGCCTTCACAGCACATCAACTAATTTTGCGCAATATATAGAGTTGACAACGCATACTTTTGTAACGCCTAAGACTGACCGTCAAACTGGTGTGATGGAGTCTCTGCTGGTCTTGATGACTGGAAGGATGCTTTATCAGAGATTTAAAAAAAACTTAGACGGTCGTTTTAGCTAAAGCGTGTATAATAATAATAATAATAATAATAATAATAATAATAATAATAATAATAATAATAATAATAATAATAATAATAATAATAATAATAATAATAATAATAATAATAATAATAATAATAATAATAATAATAATAATAATAATATAGTTTATTTACGCACATACCTTCCCTTGGCAGGCAAGCTCATGGCGTTTACAATCCAAAGAATCAACATTCATACAACCGCTCAACACCACATTCTCACAAAAACTCACACACTTCACACATAAATATAAAAAAACTGAACTCCAATAGAACAAACTATACAATATACACAGCACTTGCAGACAAGGTCAAGTAAGGCGAAGCAGCTCAGCGGGAAAGGCGGATCGGAAGAGGTGGGTCTTTAGAGCACTTTTGAACTGGGGCAGTGTCAGAATGACGGACTGAGAGAGGGAGACTATTCCAGGTTACAGGTCCAATATAGTCATTGAATGTTCTATTTATCAGCTCTGAATCAGGATCTGTCAGGGTTATTAGCTCTCTTCTAGCTTGTTGTTTCTTCCTGACGAAACTGATTTGTGCTGGCTTGGCATTGATAGGCCTACCTGAGGCGTCGGGACAATGAATTTGTGACCGCTGAACATCAAAATCGCGATTTTCAGGACAAACTGCTCTACACAAGTTGAACTGAGCCTTCGATGGATACAGCAGATAATGGTAGGCTGGATAGACAAAGGTATTCGTCTGTGTTGTGAGAGTTCTGGAATATGCGAGAATGCTGTAGTGGTTTCCACCTTTAACAAACCTCCTCGGCGGGTCTGTTGCCTAGTTACGTGACGTAGTCAGGATGAATTAGCCTTTCGAAGTGTCACGTCATTTGAGCTGCTTCCACATGGTCAAGGGGATTCTGGTTGATGTGAGAATATTCTGGAACCTGTGAAAAGGTATATAAAGCGGGACAGCGTGAGAGAATGCGGCGACAGAAAATATGAGAACCCAAGAAGATATATGAGTGCAATAAGTCCTCCGTTAGAAGTGGTCAATCCTCCACGTAATTGTGCCCCTAGAGAGAGGTGAACACCGGAGAGTACACACGTGAGACACAGCGTCCTAGGTGAGAGCATGACGAATAGACAAGTAAGCGCGACAGAGGACACGTGTAAGAGCACGAACTACAGCAGTGATGTCCTCCGTGATCGTCTCGAGAGTGAAATTATTATGGTAATTTTGATTACTTACTGCATCGCTGTGCATCGACTGGTGCTTAAATAAATGCTTTTTATACGACAACAGAATTTTGGGGACACGACTTTCCGGTGAAAGGAAACGTCGCAATATCCGCTTGTGCCAGGACAGGCTCTCTGCATTACGTCAGGCTCCTGGCTGACTGCCGCTCCGTTCGTCTGCACGGGCGAAGGGAGATACATGTCTTCTGCGACAACACTGAACGGTAAACACGCGGCCTAAGTCGCTGGATCACGTGGACGATACGACCAGGAAAATACCCGGATGGCTCAACAACCGCCTGAACGTAAGGACAATGCTTCCAGGACAATCCTGAATGGTAGGCCACGCGACTGAAGCCGCTTGACCGCATGGACAATACTTCCAGGACCGTACTGAAAGATACAGACAATGATGGTATTAGCTGGCTGGGCGAGAACGTTTTAATCTGTCGATAAAATATCTAAGCTGGATGAACTTTTATCCTGGATCTGCCAAAGACGGGAGGTAATCACACCGGAACGCTGTATATCGTCCTGCTCAACGCCCACGCTGCCTGGTGAGTAAGACCTGTACTATCAGCAGCCTAATAAAGGCTGGCGAGGTCATACTTGCTGCGTTGTCATTAGCACAGCATTAGCTAGCTGAATACACTGGCTGCATCGTTAACAACAGTGCTGAAACAGATTGTAAGATCCCGTTTTCTCTGTCAGAGCATAGTCTAGGCAGACCACATTCTGTAAACCCGAGTCAGTAGTATTGACTCTGGCACAGTTCGCAATGAATGCGTAATAGGCTTGACCCTTGGCATTACAGCCTTGCGCCAAAAATAGTTCGTTCTTATACTATTTTTCTCTCCACTTTTTACAGAAATCATTCAGATGTAAAAACGTGGTTCCATTTCAACACAAACATTTTATTGTATCGAATAAACGCTTGTTTGTTGTCTAAACAAGAGTAAGTTAAGAGTTTTGTGCGAAATAGTATTAGAACTACTTTAACGGCGTATATCAGGGAGCACATCGGCTATCCCACAAGCCTCTCGTGTGACCTCCGCTTGCATAAATTGGCCAAAAACCTTCCATCACGTGATGTGAACTGTGCTAGAGATACTTTTGCCGGTAGGCGAAATCTCTAGTTTACTAGAATGGGCAGACCAAACACACCATCTGCACCCACAACGCCAGCAGTAGTGTAAACGCAGTCTGTGTTAGTCAGGTCAAGCTGAACGCACTAACTACATCTTCAATATCAGTGTTCCGCCAAGCAGTACACCCTTTCTGCATCGTTGATGTTGAAGTCCAGGCTGGTTGCACACAGCGCTTGGATGGTCATGGCCGCGGTGTCCAGGGCCTCATCGTGGCACGATTAAGGCATCGTGCCCCCACCGGGAAGTCATTTGTCAGACCGCGAGCGTCAGCTTCAGGAAATGACGTCAACGCCCTTTAATCCCCGCCTGGCCTGGAGAGCTTCCCTAACGACCTTGACCTCTGCCCTGAATCCCTGCAGCAGCAGCCACCTCGGTTTGCACTAATTAATTTGATAGCCTATTTGCTGGCTTCATACATCGGCCATTTCGCTTGTGTCGCCACCCTTCACAATAGAATGCAACGAGTGAACAGGGCACACCATGCCATGGTTTAGTTGTGTTCACCAGAAAAAGAAAAGGAAAAAAGCACACAAAAATTTACAAGCAATAATGCATAATGTGAATTCGAAGTGATGAAATAAAAACAGGCTTTCTATCGTGGATTGTAGTGAACGTAATCTGTCGAGGCAAATGTAACCAAACGGCGAGTTCTTTAGGAAATGGATATTTCGTGTAAGCGTACGACCGCCATGTACACCCTTGACACGGCACAGTTCTTCTTGATGTCGTATTCTCCTGATGTGGTTCTTATGGAGTGGCGAATGGGAAAGAGAGACAAACAGGCAGACAGACAGACAGACAGACAGACAGTCAGACAGACAGACAGACAGACAGACAGACAGACAGACAGACAGACAGACAGACAGACAGACAGACAGACAGACAGACAGACAGACAGACAGACAGACAGACAGACAGACAGACAGACAGACAGACAGACAGACAGAAAGACAGAGACAGACAGAGACAGAGGCAGACAGATATATATATAGGGAGAGAGAGAGAGAGAGAGAGTCAGAGAGAGAGAGAGAGAGAGTCACAGAGAGAGAGAGACAGAGAGAGACAGAGAGACAGAGAGAGAGAGAGAGAAAGCGAGAGAGAGAGAGAGAGAGAGAGAGAGAGAGAGAGAGAGAGAGAGAGAGAGAGATGTGGGAAAGACTAGCAGGCGTTGTTTGGGATCCGGTGCGTCCGAACTAGAAAGACTCTGTAATTATTTATCCAGGAATGTCAAAAACAACTCTCCTCTTTAGCTTGGCTATGAGAACAGCATTTGTGAGGAACCTCAGGAGCTCAGTGGTTTGGGGCACTCGGACGCTCATCCGACTCCAATCTAAAGGTCAAATCGCTCTCCTGCAATGGGTCGCGGCTAGCGAATAAAGTATTTGGAAGCTGCATTAGCCCAGTGTTTGCATGCCTGGATCTTGTGTTGAGCCTTGGTTGCCACACGTCACACATGCCCCTGTGGGTTGAGGGTAAGAACAGACCCACCGCGCCTCCTACGCGATTCGTAAGAGGCGAATAAACAGGGAAAGTGTGTCTTAGTTGCTCTTTCTCTGACCAGCTCTAATATTATGATTTTCGTACTTAACGGTTTGCATTTCCTTCCTGGCTTCCCTCCTGCCTTCATTCTTTCATTCAGTCACTTCTCAGACAGAAGTAAAAGTGAGACCTGCGAGACCTGGGAAAACAGACGCTACACAAAAGCAAAGGAAGTGTCTTAAAGACCGTTCTATCTCAGCATTTGCATTGCTGAATGTTTTTCCTGAAATAAAAGCTGCTCGTATTTCCTTTACTTATTAAAAGTTTCGTAAACTTTTCGTAACCATCCATCGATTTTGAGGTTAGTTATTTCCACGCCGGAATCAAATTGAAGACATTGAAGCCCTTCAAGAGAAATGAAAACGCACAAATGAAAGAACTTACACTGTCAGCCATCCCAAAAACACGAAGAACCATCACCAACTCAATTTTCTCTCAGAAATGGGGATGGTCGGTCAATTCCAATTCAGCGGTTGACGAAACAGGAAGAACTTTTGTATTCTTGAGGCAGGAGGGGCTGCGACAAAGAAAGAGAAGGGTGCGGTGGATGTGAGAGAGAGAGAGAGAGAGAGAGAGAGAGAGAGAGAGAGAGAGAGAGAGAGAGAGAGAAAGACAGGAGAGAGAGAAAGAGAAAGAAAGAGAAAAGAAAGAGAGAAAGAGTGAGAGAGAGAGAGAGAGAGAGAGATGAAGATGGGGTGAAGGAGAGTGGAGGGAGGACGGGGTACTGTCAACAGCGTCCTATTGATGCAAGGAAGACAGCCGCCACTGGGAGTGCTGAGTGCTGAGTGTGTGGCAGGGGGGGGGGGGGGGGGTGAGGTGCACAAATGTTTTTGGGCTGCCACCAAAGGGACGACACTGGGGCATCAAATCGAATTGACAACGAGGCCTAGACCGTTAACTCTGTAAGCGAAATGCCAGGAAGACAAAAACCAGCACGTCTCCATGACAACAGCAGACCAGCTCCCCCTTCCAATTTCTTCGACCTCAGAACTGTCACACCAGCTACTGCACGACTACAGTGCCGACTGCACTGTGAGCGTTATCGTCTTCTTCTGTTCAGTTTTGCCAGTGTTTGCGTGCTGTGATAACAGCTGAGTCGTGTCTGGCTTTCTTGGTGCAGTGGTCAGCATTACTCTCGATGGACGAGTCTGATTCACACCTGTAGTCTCCGGCTTGGCAACAATCTCGTCTAATGTGATTTCATGCGAAGATAGTTGTGACTGTCGACATGAAATTTCCTATTATCCCCTCGTGTGAGAGAGAGAGAGAGAGAGAGAGAGAGAGAGAGAGAGAGAGAGAGAGAGTGTGTTTGGGTGGAGTCGTGTCCTTGTGTGCATACGTGTGTGTGTGTGCGTGTTTATTTGCATGTGTGTGGGGTGGGGGGTGGGGGTTGGGGGGTGGGGGGTGGGGGGTGGGGGGTGAGGTTGCGTGCCTATATGTATGTGTACGTTTGATTCTGTCTTTGACCGAGTGTCAACATGCGTAAGTGCATCCGGTCAAACACGAAGACACATATCAGAATTCCCGTGGAGAAAACCTGTTACATTCGTACTAGCACACGCTTGCACTCTCTCTCTCTCTCTCTCTCTCTCTCGCTCTCTCTCTCGCTCTCTCTCTCTCTCTCTCTCTCTCTCTCTCTCTCTCTCTGTATCACTCTGTCTCTCTCTGTCCCTCTGTCCCTCCCTCTCTCTCTCTCTCTCTCTCTCTCTCTCTCTCTCTCTCTCTCTCTCTCTCTCTCCCTCTCGCTTTCTCTCTCTCTCGCTCTCTCTCTCTCTCTCTCTCTCTCTCTCTCTCTCTCTCTCTCTTATCCTCTCTCGTCTCTCTGTTTCTCTCTCTCGATCTCTCTTTTTCTCTCTCTTCCCCCCCTCTCTCTCTCTCTGTCTCTGTCTGTCTCTCTCTGTGTCTCTCTCTATCTCTCTGTCGTTGTCTCTGTCTCTTTCTCTCTTTCTCTCTCTCTCTCTCACACACACACATACACACACACGCGCGCGCGCGCACGCACACACACAAACATTCACAAACAAACTTTCACATACAAATACACTTACACACACGCATGCACGCAAGCTCTTTTACACATTCACTGCATAGAAAATATACACACACTGCACACACAGACACATATATACGTTACATCCACAGTATGCACACTACACACACACACACACACGCACACAGGGTAATACACTCGCGCGTGCAGGCACGCACACACAGACACACGCACGCTCACACAGACACACGCACGCACACACACACACACAGAGAGAGAAAACGCACACACACATAAACGTGCACGCACACACACGCGTTTCTACACATGTATGAAAACACGCATAGGAGTGGAAGAATGAGTCATAACTAGACTGACACAGAACACCTACAACAAGGGGAGATCATTCCCGTCTCGCCGTGGACGTCACTGGCCCCCGTCCTCCATGGATGGTCATCTCGTCTGACGTCTTTTCTGGCTTCGCACAAGTGACCTCCCTTGGTCTGAAGGAGGGCTCTGGCCGCGTCGTTGTGCCGTCTCTTTCCAAATAGAATTAAGTCGTCTGAGCCCAACGTGGCGACCACTATTCGACGTGGGTGACTTCCCCTGAAGTCTGGCCATGCCCATTTGGTCGATAAGGGAGGCGCTACGAGGACTGGGCCGAAAATGGGAGCAAACTCTCCCATTACTTCCGCCGTCTGGCTCTCCCCCCAGGACGAGTGGGCTGAAAGTTTGCTCTCGGTTCTCTTTTCTTGCCTTCTGCTTTGAAGTCTTCTGTGTCTCTGCGAGAATCTCATCAGGTCTGCTATGATGAGAGTGTTTTCCTGTAGCGCTCTCTTGACTTTTCACCAGTTCAAAGGTTCCTCATCACAGAAGGGTTTGCTTTCGACGAAAAAACAACAAGAATTAGCTCTTTTTATCGTTATTATGAGGCGCAGGTTTCAGGGTACTTTGAACCATTGTTGATAAAAGGAGGACAAGTCAGCCAAATCACAGACGGTTGTTGGCCTGTCAGACAGAAAACTTTTCGTTGTTCGTGTGAAGAGTAGGTTCTCTTTTCAGTGGGACAATGACAAATGCAGGGGTGACATAAACAAAAACATTGTTGCCTTAAGTTCTATGATGCTTGTCCCTAAGGAAGCGCCAACGGCATTCTGATATGCGATTGTTCCTCGCTGATTGAGGGCTTCAAGGAACCAACGCTTCTCTTGCTCAAAGTATGAAAAACATTTTATAGATCTTATCACAGACATCCAAGAGTGCGTGCATTCACATAATGTATGAAAAGAAGCAGTAGTAGACAGTATGTCTGACTGTGTGAAAAGTTTTTACAAATGTATTTTATGGCTCAGTGCGTGCGTGTGTGTGTGTGTGTGTGTGTGTGTGTGTGTGCATACCTGCATGTATGTCTTCTTGATCGTATGTCTACCTGTCCGTCTGTCCTCCTGCCTATTCGACCTTTTAACTCTCACTCCGACCGGAAGACCATTGGTTGTGTGTGTGTGTGTGTGTGTGTGTGTGTGTGTGTGTGTGTGTGTGTGTGTGTGTGTGTGTGTGTGTGCAATCAGGTTTTAGTTTGTCCATTCGCTAGCTCGTTTTTTTATCGTTCGTCTGTGTGTATGACGTGCGTGTGTGTGTGTGTGTGCGTGTGTGTGCGCGCGCGCGCGCGTGTGTGTGTGTCTGTCCCAATACATTTCTCTGTTTCTGTTTCTCTGGCTTCGTTTTGTGTGTATATATGGGTGTGACTGTGTAGTGTCCATTTGTCTGTTTGTCTCACTTTGTCTGCCTGCATGCCCGTCCGTCCGTCCGTCCGCCCGTCCGTCCGTCCGTCTGTCTCTTTTTCTCTCTGTCTATCTCTTTCTCTCTCTACTTTCCTTCGTCTTTTCCAATGCCAGATCTGGACCTCTCGAACCCGATGCTCACACAGAATCTGCACTGCTGGCCTGCCTGTAATGAAGAGGATGTCTCCTGTGATTTCCGCTGGATGTTCCCCACCCTTGCTTGGCACAGAACTGGTCATCAGAGGTCTCCTTTGCCAATGAGGAATGGACTTGTAATTCCCTCCTCTTGGGCTGAGTGTGGGCAGCCGGGACTATGGATTTTCTGTCTTTTGGTCTGGAGAGCAAAGGTCACCCCGCTCCATTCTGCTTCGTTTCCCCGTCTCTGCCTGTCTGTCTCCTCGCAGTAAGCAGCGCTCTGCTGCTTGAGTGTGTGGGGTTGGTTGTGTTCCAGATCGTTTTCTTTTCAGAAACAGTATTCAACAGAAAGATGTTGGTCATAGAAATGAATAGTTATTTTCATACACGTGGATACAGAAGTATGTCACTTGAAGGGGAAAGCACAAAATTAAACCAAGTAAAATCGGTGCTGCACAATTCGCGAAAGTCAAATGAAGGACAGTGTTCATCGGTACAATTATGGATAGGAAGGGAAAGGAAGAATCAGTGATGGATGGATGGAAGTGCGAATGGATGGATGAATAGATAGATGGACGGAAAGGCAGACGGACGGATGGAAGGGTAGAAGAATAAATGGCAACCTGAAGGAATGTTGAGAATGCGTGGTCTATTGAATGACGGTGTAAATGAAAAACGATTGAACGAATGAATAAACGGATGAATACATGCATGAGAGAAAGAAGGAAGAACGAATAGGGCATGGGAGCTGGACTGGAAAATGAGCGGACGACGCTGTGGAGACGAGTGCTAGACTGGCGCCTTCTTGCTTTCCGTCTTCTCCGTCTCCCTGTCTTCCGCCCTACAGCGCTCTGGAGACCGTGCATGCTAAGGAAATGCGTAGGGCCTATAGGTTCTGAGGGAATGAGGGAACAAATGAATGAACAAACGAATGAGCGAAAATAATGAATGAATGACAGCACGAACGAACAAACGAACAAATGAATGAATGAATGGACGAGCGAATAAACGAAAAAACGAACGAATAAATGAGCGAATGAAGAAAGGAGGGAAGTTGTACGGTCTATCAGCCTTTGCAATGCTGCTGACTTAGAAATCACCGGGATTGGCTAGGGCAAGCGCTAGTCAAGTCACGACTCCCTAAAATGCTTCGCCCTTTACAAATCGTATAGAGAGACGCAGTGGGGCTCGTCTCCTCCCCGGCCCACAGCGGGGTACAAGTCTGGAGCCTGCATGCATGTCCCATGGCGAGGGAAGGAAGGGCAAGACATCAGACAGAGGCAGGCAGGCAGGCAGGCAGGCAGGCTGGCAGGCAGGCAGGCAGGCAGGCAGGCAGGCATCACAGCCAAGTCAATCAGGCGAATCCCAAATCAGCAGCCACTGATTGGACTGCAGGCCCAGGCCCCAGCAACAAACAGCAGCGTGGGATTGAATTGCAGAGGACTTTTCCCAAGCTACGTCATTATCTGGGTCACGCCTTCACTATTGCAAAGCAGAACAAAGAATAGAAAAATGGAGAGAGAGAGAGAGAGAGAGAGAGAGAGAGAGAGAGAGAGAAAAAAAGTTGGGGGGAGGGAGGGAGAGAGAGAGAGAGAGAGAGAGTTAGAGAGAGAGAGGGGGGGAAGGAGGGAGGGAGGGAGGGAGGGAGAGAGAGAGAGAGAGAGAGAGGAGAGAGAGAGAGAGAGAAAGGAGAGAGAGAGAGAGAGAGGAAGGAGGGGGAGGGAGGGAGTGAGTGAGAGATCGAGAGAGAGAGAGAGAGAGAGAGAGAGAGGGGGGAGGGGGGGGGAGGGAGAGAGAGAGAGAAAGAGAGAGGGGGGGGGGGAGGGAGGGAGGGAGAGAGAGAGAGAGAGAACTGAACTGAACTGAACAAGTTTAATGTGTAGGCCACCGGCCTATTACATTGGCGAGAAAAACGCGAACAGAGCACAATTATGTACAAGAAGTACATCAAAAACTGGCAACCAGTTTAGGAAGCGCGCACGGGTGAATAGTCTCAATGAGAAAGTTCACGTTCTCCATGCAGCCCGTGTGGGCTGTTGTCGCGTCGGCGGCGTCCAGCTCGTTTCTGGATTCTTTCGCTGGCAGCATCCCTGTCACGCTGGCGAACAGCTGATCGAAGACGAAGCGTAGATTGGGTCAGCCTTGGAGCTCCTGTCGGGGACGAAAGGCAGGTCTTGTAGTGGGACGTTTCACGATCCCTCGGACGAACGGCAGAGGTCGACGGTAGAGGCGGAGTTAGATCTGACACAGCACAAGCCTCGGCAACTCCACTTCTCAGTGCACTCATTTGCTCCTGCAAGGCACAAGAAATGCCCTCAGAAACCTTGCTCATCACGTTTTGAAAGTCTTCCACTGTTGCTTCGTTGCTACGAGGTGGTTTTGTAGCACCGTGAGAGTCATTTTGAAGTGTTGGCATTTCTGTGGCAAGTGGTTCCTTGTTCGGAACTGAGGCAGCTTTTTCCTCATGGTGGTTGACAGAGTTCGAGGGGTCAGAGGTCACGGATGACACGGTGACGCATTCCGCCGGCACATGGGAGCGAGGATTTCGTGCAGGTACAGGGTCGGCAACAATTTTTACGACATTGAATTCAGATTGATTTTGAATCGAAAAGGCATTAGCATGGCTCTGCTCACCCTTCTGACGATGTTTTTCTGCTCGGCGTTGGTCCCTACGTCTCTGTGCTGGTGGTTTCCTTCTCCAAAATCCGCGCCGTTCACTCGTGAGTAATGGCTGTCCGTCGTGCTGCCTGAACCTCAACACAACAACAACGCTTCCAGGCTCACCGCCTACTTTCCAACTAGAGGGTTCCTCCGTTGCTAGCAGGGATGTCAGCAGTGCCTCCAGGGCAGCTGGAAGTCCAGCGACTGGCATGATGCTAACTATAATTACACTATACTGTAAACTGGCCGGAGCGAGGGAAAGACGTCCTACCGGCGCGAGCGCAAACCGCTGAGTGTGAGAGAGGAGAGAGGAGAGAGAGAGCGAGGCGAGAGAAGATGAGAGATCTAGAGAGAGAGAGAGAGAGAGAGAGAGAGAGAGGGGAGGGAGGGAGTGAGAGAGGGAGGGCGTTGACAGAAGATAACAGCATGAAAACAGTCTTACCACGCTCTTGAATGGTCACAGGGTTTGATACAAATCCTGCGTGAGTTAAAGTTTTCTGCTTTCTGTCCAGTTAGAAAGTAACACTAATCAAATAAATGTACGTTTGCATACGAAAACATGTTGCGCGCGTGTGTATTTAGATCCTAGAGTTGCTTCCTTGAGCAAAGTGCATTTACCCCACCCAGGAGTAGAATGGGTACCTGTGAGAGGTGAACTGGAGAAATGTGAAAACTTGAGCGCGTTCATCTGCAACCTAGTTGCATGCTCCCCGGGGAGATGAATTGGTGTTGGAGTGATAAAAAGACTAGAATAATAATTAGGAGGTGAAAGTGTGCGGTTTGACCACTCACCAAATGGTGGAAAGTCGCAATATAAAAAGAGTACCTATATCTGTACACGTGAGCATCTACCTGGTTTTAGCATGATTGGGTATGGATGTTCGCACTCGTTCACACTGAAACTTGTGTATTGAAACGTTTTCATGTGTATGCGAGAACATGCACGCTTGTGTATTTAATTGGAAAAGTTTTTCATTATGCTAGTTCTTTTCTCTAACCGAAATAAATATCGCGAGTTATAAAAGAAGGACAATTTCAAAGTGTCACCAATATTTCTCACTTTCACCTCTCAGCAGAACTTACCGCTGAGGGGTGGGGGTACAATAGACCCACCATGTCTTCATACGCAATTTCGTAAACGACAATTAACCAGCAGTAGCAGATTTGTCTTACTCGAACTAGCTGTAGTGATTTGGCCGTCAATGACCTTACAGCGCCTACAAAGGCTGATAGGCCTTGAAGCCCCATTCATTCATTCATTCATTCATTCATTCATTCATTCATTCATTCATTCATTCATTCATTCATTCATTCATTCATTCATTCATTCATTCATTCATTCATTCATTCATTCATTTATTCATTTATTCATTCATTTATTCATTCGTTCATTTATTCATTCATTCATTCATTCATTCATTTATTCGTTCATTTATTCATTCATTTATTCATTCATTCATTCATTCATTTATTCATTCATTCATTCATTCATTCATTCATTCATTCATTCATTCATTTATTCATTCATTTATTCATTCATTCATTTATTCATTCATTCATTCATTAATTTATTCATTCATTAATTTATTCATTCATTAATTTATTCATTCATTCATTCATTCGTTCGTTCCTTTACTCACTTATTCATATTAAAATGTTCGTAGGCATGAAAAACTAGCAAAACATGCTTCTCGTCTTCAGTTTGCTGACAAATTGGGCATCGAAAATCTTGTGTAATTCCTCTGATTGGTTTTGAGATCAATAACTCCAAATCTAAACGGCATAAATGCATCATGGATTTTCTTCTTATTAATATAATTAAGGTATTTTTAAGTGCCAATGTACCTTTGAACATCTATATAAAAAAAAGTTTGAGAGACAGATAGAGGGCAAATGACCGTGTCTAAAATCATTTGTGTCACTAAAGAAAAGTGCTGAAATAAAAAGTACAAGATCATTTGCAATTTTCATATATTACTCTTTGAAGTTACAAAAAATTCAGGTAGAGGGCATATTAGACAATCCTTCCGCTACAGAGTGAAGAATACAAGATGTGTTATGACACGTGGATTACCTTGTTCAAATGTTGATTGTGATGTTTACTAGCGATACTTGTACTTACAATGGGCTGATGAGCTAAGCACTAAACAGTTCAGTTCGGTTCACTTGTTCATTCATTAAGTAGGACTGCAGTCACTCTGTAGTAAGCGTGGTATTCGCCCAAATGCGATAATCAGATGAATTATCAGCGTATTTTAAGAGAAGGATTTAATTTTTGCAACTCCAGTCGAAACACATTTCGCTAGTTAAAAGACAATAAAACTTTTTTAATGTTACGTTTTTTTCTTGCTTTCGAGTCCATTATGACCTCGGGCAGATTGTTTACTCTCGAACAGGCGTAAGTATCACTCTTCAGCAACCACGTGATGAATTGCCAACTTACCCAATCTGCCAGATGAAGTCGCCAGGGTAATTAAGAAGGCAAAGCATGCTGAATAGATAAAATCTCATTTCATGGATAGGAAACCAACAAAGGAAGGGGAGGGGTTACAGAGTCGAGGTTAATGTGAGGGTAGGGATTGGGAGAGAGAAGATGGGATGGGGGAGTGGAGAAGGTGAAGGGAGGAGTACAGAGACAGACAGGGAAACAGAGAGAGAGAGTGATTGATTGATTGATTGATTGATTGATTGATTGATTGATTGATTGATTGATTGATTGATTGATTGA
>JAWQFJ010026479.1:12500-22638 GCA_034096865.1 Theodoxus fluviatilis | reverse complement strand
CGGGATTTTTTGGTCAAAAGTTCTTAAGGCCATTTTGATTTTTTTTTGTCCTAAAACGGCTAAAAACCATAAAAGTTTTGTTACTTAAAAAACCACGTAGAAATGTTTTCGGGTTTTACCGATAGCGCTCAGCCTAGGCCGCACCCACCACCCCGCCTGACTGACTTAGCCTGTCCGGGGAGTTTCACCTAAACCCGGACGCGTTACTTTTTGTCACGTTTGAGTCCAACATCAGCGTCGGGCCCTGGAGTTAGGGCGTAGGGGACCACCCGTTGAGAGCCAAACGTGGGATGGAGTTAGAATATAAAGCTTCACTCGTTATTGATAAAAACCGAAAAAAAGTAAAACAAAAATAACAAAAATTTATGTTTTTTAGGCGTTTTAGGACAAAAGAATCAAAATGGCCTTAAGAACTTTTTACCAAAAAAATCCCGCAATAGCGGCCCTCCGCAATAGTGAGCACATTTTGATGTACCGCTGACGAGGCTGTTCAGTTTTGGTTGGAGGCGGACGTGTCGTCCGTTGACCCACTTTCAGCGCTTGCACTCATCTCAGCAGGCTTTCCACGTGAGTTGATAGAGTTTGGCGAGTACATGTATGGTGCAGCGGGCAAGGCGAACAACGAAACTGATGGAGTATCTTGCTGACTGGAATCAGAACTAGGAATGGAGGGACACAAACTCAGTGGAGCTTGCCCACCACCAAGGCTGGTGTTTCGGTAAATGTTGCTTCTCAGCTGGTGGTCTCTGCGCAGCTGGGCGGAAGGTTTTCTTCTCCAGCATTTTGGCGATTGATTGAAAGTGTTGTGAAGATCCTCGATCATGCTCGAGTGTCGCGGCACTGTTGGTTTTGTATATCGGTCAGGTCATTGCCCTGACCCAGGAGCGAGTTAGGCGAAAATTGTCTTGCTGTGTCACGTGACGTCAGTCGATTTTCAGCTCGAACTTTTAGAGAGTGTGCCGCTTCATTCACGAAAGATCTGGAACCTGGGGTTATGTATATAAGGAGCGACAAAGCGAGAGAGAGACAAGACACGAATGACACGAGTCAGACACGAGCAGCAGATGCGACAGAGTTAAGGTGAGAGCTTAACTTTGTAAGGAGCGAGTCCTTTGCGACACTGTGCGTAGAGTGAAGCGAGCACGACGACGAATTACTGTTGGCTGATTTTCACCACTGTGTAGAGATCAGTGCGTGAATAAAGTTTATCGAAAACGACCACCAGTTTGTCACTTCGATTTCTCAGCGCAAGCCAGGAGAACCCCAGTACAACGAGAGAAGAGCGCAACAAAAGCTAGCCAGCCTGGGACGTGAATCTCAGAACCACGACAAAAACGAGAGATGTTGCCATGTGTATATCTTCTGCTCTCACACTACGAAACCAAAAGGTTTACGAAATTTAAGACTTAGCATATATGTAACACTAAGTTTCTACTTCATGTCTGCACATAACCTTGTCTGAAAGTGTGTGTACATACATTTGTGTAGATATTACCTGGATAGATAATGTGTATACAAGCACCAATTCAATGTGGCACAAACAAAATCAAAACAATCTCATCAATTTCGTCCCTCATCTGTTCGATATGCATTATAATCGCATGTATTACACATGTCAACCTACTAATGCACATTGTGACCATTTTAACACGTGTTTATTGAACCATGACACATGTAACTTTTATTCTTTTGATGGGTCGTCGGCCAAAATGAAGTGAAGTCTGAAGTCTGAAGTCTGAAGTCTGAAAGTGGCATTCCTTTCTCCAAATACTTTGAATGATGACATGGTCTAGCTGTCCACAGGAGGGGAAAACATGACCTCAGGACAGCTGGAAGACCAGTTCCTGACATATTTGTACCACCATTTAACTACAACCGGCGAAAATGTAGGAGAGCGACGTGAACATGTCCTGCTATTGAGGTGAGCGCGTCAGAAGCGAGAGAAAAGAGAAAGAAAGAGAGAGAGAAAGAGAGAGAGAGAGAGAAAGAGAGAGACAGAGACAGAAACAGAGAGACAGACAGAGAGAGACAGACAGAGAGAGAGAGAGACACACAGAGAGAGAGAGAGACAGAGTGAGAGACGAGAGAGAGAGAGAGAGACAGAGAGAGAGAGAGAGAGAGAGAGAGAGGATACGGACAGACTATAAAAAAACCTTTTCTGGAAAGGTCTCTAATATCGTTCTTGAAAAGGGAGTGGGAGGGCTTTTCAAATCCGGCACGAAATGGACAAAAACTGAATATTGAATTACGCAAGTCGCAGTCTCCAAATAAGATCGCGTGAGCCGCACTTTAGTGGGCCTCTCTGCAGCCTCCAATCTTGATTCTTCTCGCTCTGACAACCGCTTCACCACCTTACATTTCCCGGGAATGCAACAGCGCTTTTCAGATTGTCCGTAGGTCATTCAACCCAACCAACAGCCACGGCCTATAGTGACGGCCAGAGAGTTAGCTGCACATGTTCCCTGTCTGTGAATGCTCGGCTTGGCTCCAATAGGCTTGCAGGATTAGAACTGCAGCAGCAAACAAGGATTCTAGGAACTAGTGACGTTCACACGTTCTCCGCCCGAGTTCCTTTTATGAGGCCTACTTCACGAAGTAAACAACGCTGCCCTGACTCTTCGATGGAGAGCAGTTGAGGGCCTGTGTCGCGCGTGCGTCACTAGCATTCGTTGTGAGGAATATTCCTGGAGTACACGTGCCGTACACAGACGCCAAGGAGGACATGCGTTCCGCAAGAGGATTCTGGAAAAACCTCCAGATACGCGTTCCCGCCCGATTGTGGTCTGGTCAGGTCAGGTCAGAATGATGAAATGCTCGAATGTCGCGAAAGTGAGTCACAAAGGTTTGCGTGTAGTGCTGCTCGGCATTCCCGAACGGACTCTTCCTGCTCCATTTTGAAATCAGCTTCACATCACACTCAGCTGTCATTGTTCAATGGTTGAAGTCTGTGCCTTCGATTTTGTTGGTTTGAGTGATATAGTTGTTTTCCTCGATTCGCCACTCTCTCTCTCTCTCTCTCTCTCTCTCTCTCTCTCTCTCTCTCTCTCTCTCTCTCTCACTATTTTGATATGATTACGAGAAATATGAATTTAGACAAGAAAATCTGCGTCTTGTCTTTACGTATTTGGTATTTTTTTTAATGTTGATATTTTTTATTTAAAAAAGAAATCTAAACGTTTGTATCCAGTAAAGTTTTCCTAATCAAATACTCTCATGTTTGTTAATAGTCAATCGTCCTATTTAGTTTATTTACCAACTTGTCCCTGCTTCTAATTTAAATAGTAAACAAAATACTGTTATTCTCATTCTCAGAAATTCAGTTAATCTGTCAGTCGTTTGCAACGGCTAAAATGTTGAAGCCTTTTTGTTTTATATTTCTGTTACTCTCAGAAGTGTATATACTGGTAAAGAATCTGTGCAAACTACATCATATACATCAGTAAAATGGGAGAATTTTTGTATCTAAGTTTTTTCCACTAATGATTTAGATCTGTACACCAAAAAAGTGGCATATACGTGGAAATACAGTGCTGAATGTTTTGTGCTTTTACTTTACTTTTTTAAAAACTTTCAATAGACTGAGAATGAATGGCAAATTATACGAGTGTTCGTGCTCATCTGTGAAAGCATACAACATCGACAATTTGTATTGTTCATAACTTTGATCATTTACAACGATGTCTGAAATAATTATTCATGATGATGAGCCCTCTAAAAGCTTCATTAGAAAATCCTTTAACTTTTCCTTGTATAACTAACCATTTTAAGAAAAACCACCGTCATGGTGATGGAAAATTACTCAGCCAAATACTTGGATTTATTGATATGACCAAATCCCCGTCTGACCCCTCGCATAGCCAATACGTATGCTATTTTTCGGAAACGTTAGACTCGTCGGATCAGTCACGTGGTACGATCATAATGAGTCCTCCAATCAACAAGATGACGTAACGACGTACACTAACCCACCAAAAATGGAAATGATGAATTCCCCCGAAAATCAGGCTTTGAGAAATCACTTGCCACATGAACGACACGAAGGCATGACGTAGACGAGAAACTGCAGGAATACGTAGTTGGCCGCTGACTTTCAGAATGTAGCACGCGAGCATGACGATTCCCATAATAATGTAAATACCTTTGTGTCCGTGTGTGCTCAAGCGCACGTACGAGCGTTCAAGCCTCTGTGTGTGCGCGCGCGCGTGTGTGTGTGTGTATGTATGTATGTGTGTGTGTGTGTGTGTGTGCGTGTGTGTGTGTGTGTGCGTGTGTGTGTGTGCGTGTGTGTGTGTGTGTGTGTGTGTGTGTGTGTGTGTGTGTGCATGAGTGTGATAGTATAAAGGTTGGGATACTCATCGATGGTGACTCACTATGAAAGAAGATAATCATTGACGAAATTTCGTACGCCGTTTACATAAGCATGCAGTTGTTTATGTAGTATATATTCTCCAAGACCTTCCTCATTCATTCATTTAAACTCTTGCTCTTCAAGCCAAGAAGTCTTCTAAGAAAGTCAACGACCCCACTACCCCACCACGCCAATGCAGTCGGTGAGTAGTTTTAAGTTGCCTGGAACCAATAGCCATTTTATTTTGTGAGCAAATCTTACCTCAGTAGTAACACCACGGACCGTCTCATAGACCAATTTTATTTTTATTACTCTTCGTCTCATGCATCTCTAGTTTATTTACCATTTTTAAGGTCATATATTCAAATAAACTAATTGGCCTCTTCTCAACCACTTGCACAAACAACTCGCGAGTTACGGCTCCTTTTTGTGTCTCTTCAGTTACTTATCTCACACACCCAAACGGGACAAGCTTTTTTCGAAAGATTCTTCCGCCGAATAATTTGTCATGTGTTTATATCATAAAAAAGGATTTCAGCGTGTCTTCCCACATATAATTGATATATCGTTTTAAAGCACATTCGGTGATCAGCAGCGAATTCGTTGATGGACATTATTTTTTTTAAGGGGGCTGTTGATTATGTGCACCTGGCACTGTCTAGCCAGAACCATGATGCTAGTGCTTTGTTCATCGATCTACGACGTACGAAGCAATCACCTGTAGGAAAGTTGTCATCATTGCCACGCATATTCGTTATCAATGGATTTTATTGCGTTAAAGCTAGAGGATGAGATACTTTCAGAACTGGTTTCAGTTCACTTTCATTTTGAATGTACATAGTTACTCGTATTATCCACGGTATTCTTGACATGCCATTCCGCACTCACTTTGCGAACTCACACACGAAGGCGGTTGTAATTTTCCTGTCACGACATTTAGTGATAGTAAGTATGAGTTCGCCTCGAGTCATTTTGAAAGGACGCGTAGACAAATAACACAATGGCCTTTCTCTACAGGTCAACACACTCGCGAAAATTATTATGTGAGATGAACCAGTTAAGTTACGCTGAACCCAACGACCTTCAGTGTTTCGCATCGACACTTTATCTGTTGGAAACTGATAACAGCCAGTGGGACAAACTACATCACTTGGAGTGACCTAGTCCGATAGAGTACAACACAGGGCTGCGTTGCACAGACGCGAGATCTTGCGAGGAATAGGCCGGTGTCAACACGTGTCAAAATCTGACTGTCTTTACACCTGCTTTCATCATGTTGACACAGGCCTATTCCTCGCAAGATCTTGCGAGATACTCGCTTAAGCAACACACCCCAGATTGTGACTCTAAAGCTCCAGTCAATATCAGACGAACTGAACAGCGTAGCACGAAGAATCAAGCACAACAAATGGAACCTCTCGACCATTTCAGTCAGTATGGCTGTGGTTGGCATCGACGATTGGTTGAGTCTAGCTCCGTATGTACTGGAAAAATAACACGTCGGGACACTGATGGAAAACTTTCTTCTCATACAAGACAGCACATGAAATGTCACAGTAAAGTACAGCCCAATACAGAAGAGCACCGTAGGCGAAGTGGGGTTTCACTGTAGTACAGAACAAACCAGAAAAATGCAGCTCATCACAATGAAGCACAGTATATCACAAAACAAGTACAGAAGCGAAAGTGAACACAACAACCTACAAAGTTATTACTGACCTCCTATCTCATTTTACATTAAAATGCCTCTATTGCTTTGGTGTAGACTTTAAACAGCCTCTTCACTTCATTTCACTTGTCCCGTAGTCTGGACGACCGTTGGGGCACCACAGATGATCTAGCAACCAGTTCTCTCCATTCCTCTCGCCTCTCGGACTGTCTCAAGGCTTCGCTGAGCCTCATCCCTGTCCACTCTGAAACAGCCTCACCGCTTGCTAAAACAAGTTATCTACCAAGTAGACAAAATAAATGCAGTACAACCCTTCAGTTTTAACTTATGCATTCAAGTGTTGTGTGATACGATTATCTTATCATTATTTGTAAAAAAAATTCTGTTTATCTACATTTTTCAAGACAATTTTTTTTTCGATAGGTGGAGTTGTACGGCCTATCAGCCTTTGTTGGCTGTTTAAGGCCATTAATCATGAACATCGTAAGAATTTATAAGAAGAACAAGTCTCGGCTGTCGTAATTATTCGCCTCTAACGAAACGCGTAGGACACAAGAATCATTAGACACATCTTATATGTCAAAACATTTTACAATACCCCATAATAGTCATCATCGAATTCCCGCGAGTTTCGGTCAGTTGCCCTTTTCGCTCTTGCCATGCAAAACCATAATGTTGCGAAATTTTCATTTTCATTCCCAGAGGTCAATCAAGACTCATGACACAATTGTGTTTGTGTATGTTGTTTTTTTCTTTCTCTCGCTCATCACATCGTTTGCATTTCAAAGTGTGAGAACGAACACACCCAAAAGATCTATTCATAGGACGGATTTCAGACATCCATCCTACAGACCACCTTAGACTCCCCCATCAAGTCGTAAGTACAGAGGCAGAGTGGGTTTCTACGTCGTCTACGGACGCTTTTTCAGACACGTATGTCGTTCGATATTTGTAAAGCTTGAGAGCTGACGTTAGTTCTGTTCGGCATCACAACCGGAAGTTTGAAACACAACGCGACCGTTTCCTTGAAAACGAAAAAACTTATGACGCGCTTTGCTTATGTAACTTTTCGCTCAGTTTAGCGATTTATTTGACTTTAACTGTGTTTAAGAGCAACAGAACGAACGGAGAACATGAAGAGAAGGTACAACTTCCTGGTGAAGAAGGTAAAAAGCGGTTACTTGAGATATTGAGGACGAAGATGTCATTATGACGGACGGGATGTGATTTTCCATTCCACATCAACGAGAAATGAAGTCATTCCCAGCAAACGTTGACCAAATATAGATCATTCACCTTTCATGCCGGAAGTCAACTTAGGTTCACAAACACGCACGCACACGTTCCCGCACGCACACACGCACGCACAAACACACATGTCTAAAACACATACGCAGCTGTGTACACGCACGTGCAGAGAGAAAGAGAGAGAGAGAGAGAGAGAGAGAGAGAGAGAGAGAGAGAGAGAGAGAGAGAGAGAGAGAGAGAGAGAGAGAGAGAGAGAGAGAGAGAGAGAGAATAACTGGGTTTATGCACGAACTAATGGATCTGGACCACAATCCAGCCCACGAAACGCTGACTCAATATGAGTACCAACACATGAGCTGAAGGTCCCAGCTTTCAAGTCCAATGCAAATAAAACTTTTAAGAAACTTTCCTCATTTACCGCCCCGCCTGCCGCTTTTATTCCCCCACCCCTGACCCCTCACCCCCACCCAACCCCTGCCGTTATACCCCTTCGAATTCACTCGCCTGAGTTTAGAATTGTAGTGCAAGTTTGTCATCTATGGAGATAAAATCTGCTTCACATTCCATCAGATTACGTCACTGTTCTCTTCGGTTTTATACTTTTAACTGCATATAACGATTCTTGAACTGTGAAAGGAAAACCAGCATGCTTATACACGACCAATATGATGATAGTGTTGTAACTGAAAATATCGCTTTATGCTATTAAGATGTTCTGACATCCAGCAGACCAAATTGTGAGAGTACGATTTTTTATTGTGTCTTTCAAGAAACTAATCTGTTGCATTTTGCACAATTCATGCATTTGACAATACATTATAATGGATAAACCATACACCATACAAGTATAACACGGCCAGAGCTGCTCGACGCCCCTGTCATCAGCTGAAACCCCTGGCTGCTGGGCTTTCGGGGTCTGCTCTCTGCCAGGGTCAACCCTAAGCAGCCTAAGCGGCAACCGGGAGGCAGCGAGACAGAGTCAGATCATTCTGATTCTGGAAGGCTGAGCCCAACCTACGTGCTACAACAAACTGGTCACCAAGTCCCATATCGAACTCCACTAAACATCGCTGCACGCATCCATCGATCGGACAGGAAAGCCAACATCTATCAAGGCCGCCTCTCACGGGGACACATTTCCGGCAACTATGCCGTTTCCATGGGAACTATTGCTCTTGCAAGTCCCAGAAGCAGTGTTCTCTCGAGTGTGTGCCCAATAAAAACACTTACTATTTGTTCATGTCCTTTGGACACTGCCCCTAACAACCAACCAGACGTGTTCCAAATGATGATGTAGCGGTAGACACGTCCAGCTAGACATCTTCATGGCAGCCTAGCCTCGCTTGATTCGAAACTTCTGTGGCTTGTGCTACTTTATCTTTCAGTTGCAGGGTGACCTGATGCCTACATATGCATTTCTGTACAGTTCTATATCACTGTATCTTCTCATGCGTGCAGTTTATTATGAAAACCTCTCGTCGTCACAAGACGCGCAGTTGACTTGATCAAGTTCGCAGAAAATCAAACACCAGCGTGTAGAACAACAGGGTGGAAAGCAGAGTTAATAAGGGAACTAGGATGAGATTTCACACGAAGAGTGTTTTTCTCGTGGGGAACTTGTTGGATGGGTTGTTGTAAATCGAAAAGAATACCACAATCATTATGACCATGACGATAACCGGGAAAGTTGGAAAGATATCCATCATCGACGCACCCAATTTTCGTAAATACACATAGCCTGGTGGTATGGTTGCATCCTACTGCGTGGGGTTCTGGAGTTCATTTTCCGGTCGGTGCCCTCGTCTGTCATTTTATAAAGTTTCCCCACAATTCTCACTTAGCTGTTTTGCCGGATGCAAAGGCACATTGTGTCCATTTCAACACGACTTGCCACGTGTGAGGAGTCCTTAACCTTCCCTCGACATGCTCACTGTGAGATGTTTCACGGAAATCAACTTCGGAACGCCATGGCCCATAAGTCGGCAAACCACAACCATCGCCGTGGGTTGGGATGAAGCACCCAGCTCTTTCCCTGATCCTTGCCAGTGATGTACTGGATGTGGATAGTTTTTCCTATTTTGTCTGTACACTGCACTAAAACGGTCTCGCGATAGTTGATCATGTAGCATGCTTACTTTCACGTAGGAGCTGACTCGGAGTAGGTGGGAGTGATTTCTACCGTGCGTCGAGTTATACAGAAAAAAGGTCTCCTCCTCCTCCTCCTCCTCCTCCTCCTCCTCCTCCTCCCCCTCCACCTCCCCCCTCCCCCTCCCCCTCCCCCTCCTCCTTCCTCCTTCCTCCTCCTCCTCCTCCTCCTCCTCCTCCTCCTCCTCCTCCTCCTTCTCCTTCTCCTCCTCCTCCCCCTCCCCCTCCCCCTCCCCCTCCTCCTCCTCCTCCTCCTCCTCCTCCTCCTCGTCCTCCCTCCTCCTCCTCCTCCTCCTCTCCTCCTCCTCCTCCTCCTCCTCCTCCTCCACCTCCACCTCCTTCTCTTCCTCCTCCTTTCTTCCTCTTCCTCCTTCCTTCTTCCTCCTTCCTCCTTCCTCCTTCCTCCGTCCTCCTTCGTCCTCGTCCTCGTCCTCGTCCTCGTCCCCGTCCTCGTCCTCGTCCCCGTCCCCGTCCTCGTCCTTGCCCTCCTCCTCCTCCTCCTACTCCTCCTCCTCCTCCTCCTCCTCCTACTCCTCCTCCTCCTCCTCCTCCTCCCCCTTCTCCTCCCCCCTCCCCCTCCCCCCTCCCTCCTCCCCCCTCCCCCTCCCCCTCCCCCTCCCCTTCCCCCTCCCCCTCCCCTCCCCCTCCTCCTCTCCTCCTCCTCCTCCTCCTCCTCGTCTTCCTCCTCCTCCTCCTCCTCCTCCTCCTCCTCCTCCTCCTCCTCCTCC
>JAWQFJ010026479.1:0-10000 GCA_034096865.1 Theodoxus fluviatilis | reverse complement strand
ATGTATTTTGTATAATTTCTACATGGGAATTGCTCTTATCATGGAAGTTTAAATAAAGTATTGTATTGTATTGTGTTGTAATGTGTTGTAATGTATTGTAATGTATTGTATTGTATTGTGTTGTAATGTGTTGTAATGTATTGTAATGTATTGTATTTATTGTGTTGTGTTGTGTTGTGTTGTGAAAGTACCATATTGAAGTTTCTCTCTTCCATTCCTTCTTGGTGCCATTTTGGTAGAGAAAGCCATTCTGTGTACTTCCTTTATCTCTAAGATGCACAAACACCGTGTGATCAAGGTGAACTGAAAACAGCTTCGTCATGAAGTGTTTTCCAAAGACCACCGAACATTTGGATTTGTGTTCCCTCACTTTCATTCTCTATAGAAGCCAGTTTGGTCAATAAGGATGTTCCGTGTACTTCGTTCACCTTTCGGACGTACAGCCACTTTGAAACAAACGTGAGCTGAGAGCAGCTTCGTCTTAAAGTGCTTATCAAAATAGCCATTGAACATTTAGATCCGGGTTCCCTCTTTCATTCCCTCTAGGAGCCATTTTGGTAAAGAAGGGTGTTTCGTGTACTTCGTTCACCTTTCGGACGCACAGCCACTTTGAGGCAGACACGAACTGAAACCGGCTTCGTCATGAAGTGTTTACTATCACAGTCTCATTCTGATTAGTAATCGTCTCCCCCCCCCCCCCCTCCCTGTCCACTCCCCTTCCCCCGTCCACTCCGTCCATCCCCTCCACCCCCACCCACCCCCATCCCTCAGGTCGTCTCACACTTCAAAATCTTGATCACGTTATCTGCCTTTTGTAAGTCTCATTCTCGAAGCATTTTCCCAGTGTTGGCTTTCCACTCTTCTTTCCTAGAGAGCTCAAGGGACAAAACCGCTCTCTCCGAAAGCATGCTTTACTGGAAGATTTATGATTCCTCACACCGAAGGACATCTCCACTACTCGGTGACCTATTTCTCGAAATAACACTACGCTACTATCCAAACCGGACGTGATACAACTTGTAAAGTCACGTTAAGAATTATGGTATGGTGAAGTTCATGTGGTACGGTTCCATTGAGAATGACAACGCTCTGAATGGTTGGAGATTGTCGGTTCGGAGAAATAATACAGGAACCGAAATCTCAAGACTTTCGGGTAATTTTCATTATCTTCTTGCACATGACTCAGAGGAAAATGGCATTTTTCATACGTGTCACACTGATGATAGCATTGTGACAAGTATTCGACTTTTCTACAATAGAGAGAAAAGACAGATGGTCAACGTGTAGGCCAATACTATTAAGTGCATCAGAGTTTAATTTGATTAAAAAGCTAATATGCGCCCTGTATATCTTTCTCTCTCTCTCTCTCTCTCTCTCTCTCTCTCTCTCTCTTTCTCTCTCTCTCTCTCTCTTTCTCTCTCTCTCTCCCCCTTCTCCGTCTCTGTCTGTCTGTCTGTCTGTCTGTCTGTCTGTCGGTCTGTCTGTCTGTCTGTCTGTCTGTCTGTCTGTCTGTCTGTCTGTCTGTCTCTCTCTCTCTCTCTCTCTGTGTGTGTGTGTGTGTGTGTGTGTGTGTGTGTGTGTTAGTGTGTGTGTGCGCGTGCGTCGCTTTCTCCGTCTCTCTGACTCTGTCTCTGCCCTCCCCCTTTCCTCCCTCCCCCTTTCCTTCCTCCCAATTCCCCCTCCCTCCCCCCCCCCCCTCTCTCTCTCTGTGAAGTTTTTTCAGTCATTCCTGGATAATCGACAACAATGTGTCCAATTCGATGGGCACGTTTCCAAGTACAAGATACAAGATACAAGATACTTTATTGTCCTCATTGTACAAGGAAATTCGTTTTGTCGGTGGCAAAAACATAATACATACATACATACATACAAAAACAGAAACGTACAAGAAGTTCAACATTAATTAACTCAATCACATCGCTCAAGTTTTGGAGTCCATCATAGGCAATTCAATTTAATAGAGAAACATTTTACATCGCAACAAATAATCACAGAAGGAACAAAAGGCACAAGCATGCACATCAAACAATCATCGTCACGCAATCACACATACCCGATCTTCAACCATAACACATGTACAAGGCCCCCCCCCCCCCCCCCCCCCCCCCCATCATGTTCTTCATCCTGCATCACAACACAATCACAGGAAAGACCAAGAAGAGACAGGCATGCACATCAACAACACACCACACAGCACATATACACGATCATCAACGCATAATGCATGCACTCCCGCCCCCCCCCCCCCCCCCCACACACACACACCCACACACACACAAACCACTCTCACATGTTAATCATTGTTGTCACAGACATAGTTCACACCATTCATAGTCCTTTCTGTCACAGTTCACAGCACTACAAGTCCTCATAGTCCCAGTTCACTTTACTCCAATCCTCCGTCATATGTCACATCAATCCTGGTCACATAGTCACAGATCTCATCACTCATCCTCACAGTCACAGTTCACATCACCCACTCTTCAGTCGCAGTTCGCGTCACTCCTGGTCCCACAGACACGTCAAGTCTCACAACAATCTTCATGCATACTACATATTCACCGGGACTCGTTGAAGAGACGGATGGCTGTCGGGAGGAACGAATCCCTCATGCGGTTTGTTCTGGCAGGCCAGCACCTCAGGTGACGTGAGGACTCACGAGTGGGTTCGCATGAGGCGAATGCCTGGTGCAGAGGGTGGCGGTCGTCAGATCGAATCTTGCCCATCTTCCTCAGGACCACACTGGGGTAGCGATCACTGAGAGGCTGGAGGTCGGAGCCAGTGATGGTATTCTAAAAGCCGGTGTCCCACAGGGATCTGTACTAGGCCCCCTTTTGTTCGGCTTATTCATAAATGACCTACCCTTGCATGTCACAGATAGAAAGGTCTCATGTAACATGTTTGCAGATGATACAACGCTGTCTACCGCGGACAGCTCAACCGCAACTGTGGCAGATAAACTCCATAAGAGTCCTGATGAAATATGTTGCTGTGGTCTTTCAAATTATATGGTCCTCAACCCGTCCAAAACCAAGTATATGGTGATAACCACAAGGCAAAAACATCAACTACATCCTTTGTCACTCCCACTCTCACTTGATGCTGGGCCGATAGAAAAGGTGAAAGAACACAAAGTGCTTGGGGTGATGATTGACGAACAGTTAGACTGGAACTCACACATAAATCTGATGTGCAAAAAGATTTCAAGCAATCTCTTTCTACTGTCAAAGCTGAGGCACTTTGTAGACACGGAAACCTGCAAAATCTTTTCAGTGCCCACATCGTATCACACATCAATTACGCATCAACATTGTGGGATAACTGTAGTGAAGCTAATTTGAAGAGAGTTAATTCACTATACAGAAGAGCTTCTAAGCTTATGGTCCCAAATAAATCTCTCAGCACTGAAAAGAAAATGGAAATGCTTGACATTTTGCCTCTCCATAAGCATCTGCAGCTCAATAAGTGTGTGCTTGTGAAAAAGGTAAAAGATGGCCGAACACCAGAATATCTAACCAAACTATTTGAGCAGTCATCATTCAGAGGACATGACAAATTTCTCCTGCCTCAGCCTCGCATCGATTTGTTCAAATCGAGCCTATCTTACTCTGGGGCTGCTCTGTGGAATACACTGCCTGATGACATAAAATGTATCAAGTCTTTGCCTATGTTCAAAGACAAAATTCGCACTATTCTCAGGCATCATCCTATGACATAGTTTTCCACGCTTTCATCTGACGTCTAGACAGTGGAACGGCTAAGTGTGTATCCTACATTGTCCATTCTTCACATATGCTTACTTCAGGCCACCCCTGGCTGAACTATTGGAGGGGTTCCGGCTGATTGGGGGTGGGGGAGTAGGGGAGGGAGTGTACACCAAGAGGCTTTGGCCTACATGTATGTTATTTGTTTTAACATTTGGATGTTTAGAAAATTGTTTTTTATGTATATGTCATTGTAGTTACTTCAAGTTCCATATTTAAATTTTGCTTCTCTGGTACACTATCTACCCATTTTAGTATGTTTAAGAAATTGTACATGTATAATTCTTGCGATAATTATACTGACACTCTCTCTCTCTCTCTCTCTCTCTCTCTCTCTCTCTCTCTCTCTCTCTCTCTCTCTCTCTCTCTCTCTCTCTCTCTCTCTCTCTCCCCTCTCCCCCACCCTCTCTCTCCCACCCACTCACCCTCTTTCTCTCATTCTCTCTTCCCTTCCTCCCCATTCCCCCAGCTCTCCCCCATCTCTCCCTCTCTCTCTCTCTCTCTCTCTCTCTCTATATATATATATATATATATATGTCTCTCTCTCTCTCTCTCTCTCTCTCTCTCTCCCCCACCCTCTCTCTCCCACCCACTCACCCTCTTTCTCTCATTCTCTCTTCCCTTCCTCCCCTTCCCCCAGCTCTCCCCCTCTCTCCCCCTCTCTCTCTCTCTCTCTCTCTCTCTCTCTCTCTCTCTCTCTCTCTCTCTCTCTCTCTCTTACCACATTTGAATATTTCGCCTCAAGGGCTGAATGTAAGAAATACACTACTGCCTAATTCACTTCCCTTGCAAAATAAAGTTCGTTCGTTCGTTCGTTTGTTCTCTCTCTCTCTCTCTCTCTCTCTCTCTGCTATTTGCTAAGGAAAAAAGAGACAAAGAAATGATGGGAAAGGTAATATTGTCCACTACACCGTTTCATATCTAGTAAAAGAGGTCGTCGAAAAACTGGTTTCCTGTTCAACGCGAGGTTTGATTCTAATTTGCCACAGAATGTAAAACGGTAATCTGGATGATCTTAGCACTGAATGTTACATTATCACCTTGGTAATATATGTTGAAAAGATTCCAAGCTGACATTATCTCATGTGTTTTAAAAAAATTCTAAATGCAACAAAGTGAATTGCTCTGGTGTGTAGAAATTAAAATCCTTTTTGCTTTGTTTTCCCGCCTTTGCCGTCTGGATACCTGACAGACTCACACATAAATAATGTGATAAGTCCTCGCGTCCTTTGGATACCTGACAGACTCACACATAAATCATGTGATAAGTCCTCCCGTCCTTTGGATACCTGACAGACTCACACATAAATAATGTGATAAGTCCTCCCAAAATATGTTGCTTGGATATCTTTGGTGACTTTCAGCTTTTGTGTCATCATAGAATGCACTAAATGACCTTCAAAATGAAACCAAATTTATTACGATGTGTGCAGTGTTTGTTACGACAATTTGAATACGTGCGTACCAAAACAGAGCATTTAAAAAGGGGCTTTTCAAGTTTGAGCGACATTTGCATAGCAACCCCCTACTAGTAATCAAGGTACATCAATGCAGTTTGGCTCAGAGCTACATTTTACATACAACCCTCAATGGCCGATGGAAATGGACTGCCCGTTTAGACGAGAGTTCGCGGTGTGTAACGTTCGCGAGTACGATAGAAGCGATGTGTTGATGAGATGGGGGGGTTGTTGTGTAATCAGACAAAGTTTATTTCACACTGAAATTGCAGTGCCTATCCTAAAGCATAAAAAACAATCATTTAGCGGTAGGTCTGAAATTGGAAATCCTGGGAGTATTCTAGGAACGGTTCAGCTTTCTGAAATGTGTTCAGTCTTAGAATTGCTGGAGTGAACTCCTCTGATGAATTTTCGGGCGTATTTCGATTTGATCAAAGTATCCAAGTGACTCAACTGGGGAGGAACAGTCACACAGACTCAACATCCCGCTCAGAGGGCAGGACGCCATCCCCAGTTACCAACAACTAGAGAGCACCCGGACAGCGCAAACCTTCGTCAAGGCAGCCACAGTAGTGGAGGTATCACAGCATTCTAGTCCACTAGAGAGTCTCTAGCACAGTTCATATCACGTGATGGAAGGATTCCGTCCGAAATATTCAAATGGAGGTCACACGAGAGGTTTGTGAGATAGCCCTCTGCTCCCTGATATACGCCGTTAAAGTAGTTCTGAGACTATTTCGCACAAAACTCATAAATTACGCTTGTTGAGGCAATAAACAAGCGTTTATTCGATAAAATAAAATGTTTGTGTTGAAATGGAAACACGTTTTGACATCTGAATGATTTCTGTAAAAAGTGGAAATAAATGGTATCCGGAGCGAACTATTTTTGGCGCAATGCTGTAATGCGAAGAGTCAAGTCTATTAGGCATTCATTACAAACTGCGCCAGAGTCACTACTGACTCGGGTTCACAGAATGGCATCACAGCACCTCTTCCGTGGCCTGTATAATTCAGGCAGCAGGTTCTGCTAGCCAGGCCGGACATTACGAAGTTTAGTTTTGATTAGCGCCTGCTAGCGGTGTCTGGGAGTGAAAAGCATACGCCGGCTTGCAGTACACGCTGGCCTACAGCCGCCAGCGATAACATTTCTCTTCTGGTTGTTATTATTACAAAACGAGATTACAGAGAACCTTCACAATTTAACAGATTGTTCCTTGCGTAAAACCCTGACACCCACCAAAACTTCATCAGGATCTGTATATTGCTTTTTGAGTTATTTTGCCGAATAACAAGCAAATTAACTAACAAACTACGGTAACGAACTAAACAAGGTAAAAACACAACCTCCTTGGCGGGGTAAAAATTCCAACCCATATTAACCAGCGGCTCGGGAAAGCACTTAATACAAATAGCACCCAAGCGCACTTTCACAGCCGTCTCAATGTCACTTATGACATGGCATGAAATGAATTTCGTTTTCAATTCAGCTCCCTCTTTCGATTTCCGGGTCCATCACTTACTTGTTTTATTCAACCCCACCACCACCCCATCAGCACTCTCCCAACATTTTCTCTCACCCTAAACCTCTTTCCTTCTCTCGGGAAATCAAGTCATGAACACAATGGAAAAGAAAGAGTGGGAAAGTGTTTAGAAACTTAGCACAGAGCACTGAGTATAAAGGCGTGATGCAGTAATGTCTGACCTAAATATTTGAAATGCAACCGCCTTAAGAAATTTTTGTCTGATTTTTCGCGAACTGATACAAAACGAGACAGATGAATACACAAATCAGGCTGTCTTTGAAACTGCCCTGGTATTAATGCTTGGACTCAAAAAGTCCCAACAAAGATTGTCTAAGATGAAGAATGATGAACGAAATGATCAGCGTGCTGTGGTTCTCTGCTTACTGAAGAAAAACATTAATGGCTTTCTGTCTAGGAAGAAACAATAGCCTCACGTCAGTCAGAAGACAGATTTAAAATGAAAAGTCACCTTTGACCTCGACCTTATTGAGATTGTGAAGCCCAATGTTTTCGCGGTTGCTGAACTCCCAGATTGGAAGAGAAGTGTTCGCAATGACCGGACACGCTGTCATTGACCAATGGAACACCGACGTCGCATGAATTTGTAAGCAAAGGCTGTCTTGGGAAAATATTACATTTAACAAACGGACAGAGTTTGAAACGACTCGTTTTTACTTTTGAATGTTCTATACCTTTCTTCCATTTGTGAGAGCTACCTAACGAATCCTCATGTGACACAGGGGCCGAAGTTCAAAAGGGAAATGTGAGATGCCTCTCTCTCTCTATATCTCTCTCTCTATATCTCTCTCTCTCTTTCTCTCTCTCTCTCTATCTCTCTCTATCTCTTTCTCTCTTTCTCTTTCTCTCTCTCTCTCTCCATCCCTCCCTCTCTCTCTCTTTCTCTCTCTTTCTCTCTTTTTCTCTTTCTCTCTCTTTCTCTCTCTCTTTCTCTCTCTCTCTCTTTCTTTCTCTTTCTCTTTCTCTCACACTCTCTCTCTCTTTCTCTTTCTCTCTCTCTTTCTCTCACTCTCTCTCTCTTTCTCTCTCTCGCTCGCTCGCTCGCTCATTCTCTTTCTCTCTCTCTTTCTCTCTCTCAGTCTCGCTCTCTCGCTCTCTTTCTCTCGCTCTCTCGCTATCTTTCTCTCTTTCTCTTTTTCTCTCTCTCTTTCTCTCTCTCTTGCCTTATAAAACTTGTTCGTTCGTTCGTTCTTTTTTTTCTCTCTCTTTCTCTCTCTCTCTCTTCTCTTTCTCTTCCTCTTTCTTTCTCTATCCCTTTCATTATCTCCCTCTATCTCCCTCTTTCTCTCTCTCTCTTTGTCTGTGTGTCTGTCTGTGTGTCTGTCTGTGTGTCTGTCTGTCTGTCTGTGTGTCTGTCTGTCTGTCTGTCTGTCTGTCTGTCTGTCTGTCTGTCTGTCTGTCTGTCTGTCTGTCTGTCTGTCTGTCTGTCTGTCTGTCTGTCTGTCTGTCTGTCTGTCTCTCTCTCTCTCTCTCTCTCTCTCTCTCTCTCTCTTTCCCCCACCCCCACCCACCCCACCCCGAAAAAGCCGTCATTAAATCCATACGAAAGTAAAGTACGTGTACACATAGGCTCATGACTAGGTAGACGCCAGAGGCCACAGAAAAATCGAGGTCAACGGCCTCATGATGATGACGTCACACTGGAAGGCCAACACCAGCACAGGTATGCTCCTTTACGAAATTAACATCACGTGCTCTCCACCCACTACCGAAACAGCAGTCTAGCTGACCGGGAAAATCCCTTACGAGCCTTAGCAATCGTTGATTTACATCCCCTCTCAACCGTCAACACGGGGGAGGTTATCTCCCTTGATGATATATATGTCACTCTTCATTTTTATCGTGCACTGAAGGTCACCAAAAATTTCACGATGGCTCTGAAACGATCACAAGTAAAGAATAAAAAGGATTGGGGAAATCCCTTCTGCATAATATAAGAAACTATCATTGTGCCTTTCATGATGGACTTCATTTGCGAAGTTACAGTCCCATTATCATCGTTTCGCCGCCCAATACCAAGTTTTATTCTTGTGTAGAAGAGGCAATGCGGGTGAAGCACATTGCCCAATGATACAACTCTAGGATCCGTACAGCGTAGATCACCGCAAGCACTTATCCATTGAATAAGATTGTTGGATTACGTCCCTTGGGTACTCTCGTGCCCGAGAGACATGAAGCGAGAGAATAAAAACCGCTGGCGCTGAACCTCCAGGTTTTGGAGAAGAAAAAAAGAAGATCGGGTTCGAACCCGCAGCCTCCGAGAAAAGAGGAGGAAAAAACGCACACACACACAAACACAAAAAACCAGGTGGGTTCGAACCCACAACCCCTCGAAAAAAAGTTTCAGTGTAGAATCGAACCTGGTCATGCATGACCAAGAGCCCAATGCTCTACCAACTGTGCCATTGTAAACTTGTAGGTATGTGAAGCATTTATAACGACCTTGTCATAAACCCTCGTGGTTCGTATTTTGCACTGTAAATTGTAGAAAAATGGATGATAGCATGAACTGTTTGGTATTTCATACGGATCTAACCCATCAACGTCAATATTCTTTTCGTAGTATCGCATTTTGGCGCCTGCTGGTAGAGGTTCAACATATATCGAAGCGTTTTGCTGAAGTAGGAAAGATAACTCGGTTTGACTCGATGTCATTACGCTGAAATGGTCGTTGTCCCCAACATTTCCGGGTCAGGGATTGATTAAATCATCATATTTTTGTGACACTGAGACCAGACCATCAAAACAATTAGCACTAGGCCTTGAATCAAATCGTCACGAGATCTTACGTTGACTGCAAATGTACAACAGTGCCGCGTGATTGTGTCGACATTCAGTTAGTTCGCTGGGCCCGTATTCACAACGGCGATTTATCTTTTTAACACTCGATTTATCCCCTATCCCCGCGTTATCTTGATCGGTTAGATAAGGTACGCTCGTCAGAGGATCCTAGGTTGCGCTTTGCTATATATACTGCTTTCTTTGTCGTCTCTTCGATTCTCTTAGATCGTAGATGACGTCATGAGATTACGTCAAAGCGGAACAGGCAGTTGGAATCGTCTGAGTTTAGAGACAAGGGTAGTGAATTAGGCAGTACAGTAGTCGCCGCTTATTAAAAACACATTGGGACCTGAACAAAAGTGTTTTTAATAAGCGGCGTTTTTATTAACCGTTTGCTTGTTGAACATGTCCATCAGTAACGAAGTAAATCCGGACCTTACCAACTGTATTTA
>JAWQFJ010026478.1:30000-32083 GCA_034096865.1 Theodoxus fluviatilis | reverse complement strand
GAGAGAGAGAGAGAGAGAGAGAGAGAGAGAGAGAGAGAGAGAGAGAGAGAGAGAGAAAGTAAAATTGATAGAGATTGAACACCAACACTTGTGTGTGGAGCTGAAAGCAAAGATGGTCCGGGAAGTGAAAGCAAGAGCAATAAGAGAGGAAGAAGGGTGTGAATTCTTATTAACGTATCAAATTACTATTCAGTAATAAAATACACCAGGCGCGTTCACTCATGGCTCGATGACCAGGGGTAAATCTGTGCAGTTTGAACACCCATGAAGGAGCGACAAGACGTAATACAAAACCTGGCGCCATTGCGTTCTTTCTGTCATTCAAGGGAAGATGAGGACGCTTCGTAGGCCTGCAAGCCTTGCCAAGGAAGGTTCACCCTGGGCGATTTGGCTTCGCTTGACTTGGCAGCCTCCACAACTACATGTTCCCACCCTGGCATTCCTTCGCTAATTCCACCGCCCTGGGCCTCGATGTAATCGCTTTCCTGACGTTCAAGTTTCGTCTCGTATGGCCGGGGAAGAGTTCACCAGGGGTCATATGGTAATTAGCAGCGCAGGCATGATGGTAGGTTACAAAACTTCCGGTGCTATATGTTGGGGTATGTTTCGGGTGTGTGTTGAGGAGTGATTATCGCTAGATCGTATCAAAAAGGATGGCATTAAAGCATGCAAACAGTTTAATTAGATTTAAAAAACTAATCGAAAATAGTCATAATAGACTATTGTCACGTATACTTTCTGCACAAAACCCACAGAAGATAAGTAAACAAACCTCACCGTACGTACCTAGCTGGCTAGCAGACGAACGCGGTCGAACCGTAGTCACTACGCCAACAGACGATCGAGCTAGTCACAGTGTGATATAATGTTTCATGTAAAGCTCGAATGAGTGGCAGCAGATAACTGTTTAGTTCTGGCTTGATTTGACTATTTCGTTTCCCTGGTCAGGCGAGGACAGAAAATTCACGATCATACAGTCGATGAGTGCATGATCAACTTGCCCACATTTGGCGTAATGTAACGTGTAGGATTATGACAAGAAAATGCAGGGCATTAAAGCACAAAACAAAGTTTCATGACAACTAAATTCACCAATTATATTAATAACTGACCATTTTTACACATACAGCTAGTGCTAAAACCTTACATACAAAGAAAACAAAACATACTGCGGGGAGTGTCCCTGTTACGCATCAAAACTCAGTGCACGTGTGATCGTTTCGCTTTTCTCTTATTTGTTTATCTGCTTCGACATGGTAAGCTGGCTGTGCCAAGAAACCAACATCTAAAATAATTAGAGTTAGTTGATACGTTTTTCTTTCTAAGATAATGTCCGTGAAGAAGAAAACGCGTTACGTTGACTTTCGCAAGCCCGATGCCTGTCAATTTTACCTCAACAAAATTGAGGTGATCGGCGGGCTCGATCCATACCAGCTGACGCTCCCTGTGGGTTGGATTGGGGGCGGGGAGGGGGGGGGGAGGGGGGGGGGGTAAGAATTGACCCACCACGTCTCTCTTCGCGATTCGTAAGAGGCGAATAAATAGGGACACCGTGACTTGATTTCCATTTGCTCGATTCTAGCGATTGTCGTGCATGATGGCCTTACATAGCCTACAAAGGCTGATATGCCGTAAAACTCAATCCATTCATCCATCCATCGCGATTCGTAAGAGGCGAATAACTAGGTACATCGTTACTTGATTTGCGCTGACTCGGAACTATTCTAGTGGTTTTTGTGCTCGGTGGCCTTACGTAGCCTACAAAGGCTGATAAGCCGTAAAACTCCACCCATCCACCCATCCACCCATCCATCCATCCATACCAGCTGACGAAGGACTAACTTGATCCGGAGGAACACTCCGCCAACGAGTGCCATGGGCATATTTAATTGTTGTACTCGGAACATCGGCGTACACGTTGGAAGAATTATAGGTCTTTGGAACTCTATCGATTCTTCGTAGCAGGGTTCGTGGGAGATGTCTGCTGATTCTCGCCGGGTGTTTGTCTCGAAAGGTCAGATCTATTCTGTGAATCTTCTTTTTCCATCCTCTTCGTCTAGCTTCGGTCACCCTTTGCACAATC
>JAWQFJ010026478.1:20000-22500 GCA_034096865.1 Theodoxus fluviatilis | reverse complement strand
TCTTTCTATTCTTCATCCACATCCTTCGTCCTCCTCGTTGACTCAAGCAAATGGCTTGCATTCTCATAATTCGCAATACTTGATACCAAGCTAATGTCTTGAGTGGTGTTTGCCGAGTGCCCATGATGGAAAAGGCACTTTTTGCAGCCTTTCCAACGTCTAGCCTGTATTGAAAACGCCAGAGAGAGCGGTCGATCAGATTGTCAAGTTAATTGGCTTGAAATATTCGTCAGAGTGAACTGAGGCACACCATCGACGTATAATGCAAAGGTTAAACGTCTCTCATGTCGTGATAGACTCTGTAAATAAGCATGAATATTCAGGAAACCGCGAGGGAGAGAAAATCTACTCGCATTTCTGACTCGATATCTGTCCAAAACAATTCGCGTTTTCACCGCACTCAGTCGAACTTCATTGCACCATTTTCCATCTCGGCTCTTGCTTGCGCGCAAAGGCTCATGGGAACGGTATGGAAATGGAGAGAGAGGGAAAGGGACTTCCGAACTGCCTCGCTTTCGAGTAGAAGCCTCGAGGGAGTTTTATGAAAACCCGGAATGAGAAAGTGGCGAGGTTGTGACCATCGCCCTGCGGAATGGGGTGGCGTTAAATTGGATTGCTTGCTGATAGCCACGTTCGACCGCTAGGACTTGTCTTTTCCTATCTACTCGGGGACGAGTGCTATTAAAGTTTGGCAAGGGCAAATACATTCAATTTTCCACAGATCAAAATGGAAAGAATTTCTGTAAAACCGGGTCGAGGTCATGTCGTCCCATGATGCAGCGCTGCTTTACAAGGGCAGGGCAGTGTGATCTGGGGTCAAATAGGCGTCTCTCAAAAGGTCACAAAACATTGACCTTAACCTGTGCAGATACATATATTCCTTAGTTTGTTTTCAAAGGAAATGCACTTGCTCACAGTACTCCATGGAACAGACATATTCAGAGGGCGGTGAATTTCTGACAAGGATCAAAAGGTGGATTAAATAAAAGGCAACAACACATATTAGGCGAGGTTGCGCTGAAGTGACTTTGACTGGAAATGGTATAAAGATACTGTGGTAGAAATGTCTGATACATGAGTTAGTGGAGAAGTGTGATATTGCAAGAATATGGTGATCGTCATAAGTTTATCTGGATTTTTTTTTCACGTCGCCAACCACATCGCCATCGCAACCGCTCTCGTCAGATGTCTGAGGTAATATCAATGAGTTTGTTCAGATTATCCATGATTGGTTGGTTGGATAGTCTGTCACGGGTCAGATCCTCCACGGACTTTAACAGAGAATAATCTATCCAATCAAAAGAATACAATGTACGAAAATAAAGTAACAATCACAGTTTATTATAAACCCAATTATTTTTACCGTCCTCCCACAATGCATGATCAAACAATAATCCACACACTCACACACGCACCCAGGAAAACAGGAGATAGCACCTAGTCTCGCCTGCGGCAACACACCACAAATCTAAGCAGTGAAGTAACGAGAACAAGTTTTAATCACAACCCCGTGCGCTACAAACCCGGTATGGCAAGAACACAATAGAAATATTTTCTCTTGCAATTACCCAACAAAGAACGCTAAATTAGAAACATGGGAAGATCAACAAGTATCTCTTCAATTCTGAAGTGAATGTCTGACTCCTATGGTTATTATGTTTATTAAGTTACCTTTGATGTGATTGACTGTTATTGTATATTGAAATGGTTGTGTATGTATGCGCCTTGAACATGTCTTAACTCATGGTAAGGCGCTATATAAATCCACACATTATTATTATTATTAACAAGAACTCAAGACTACAAAGGAATGAAAGTACAAAAATCACCCAGTGCTTTACAATGCCTGTAATACTGAACCGATAGGGAATCAAACTTCCCTAGCAATTATCTTTAATCCCTCACAAACTCCACCATACAAATATAAGATGGAAATGTATTTCCCCTTCAATCGTTTGACAAAATGGCACGAATCTGGCAATGCAGGAACAAAACGGAAATTTCCCCTGCAATTACTCACAATACGCCAGACTATTATGATCAACAACAGTTAACGACAGAACAACAAAATTTTCAGTGATACAACGAAGGAGTTTAGACCAACACTACCGACTCGACTTTATTTTGTACTCACTCGAGAGGAACCATCCGATGGACACACATCAGTCAGGTAACAGAATTAACGTTGGTCGAGATTCTCGCCTAGAAAATCCCCACTGTGGGCCACACAGCGTCACCAGCCTCTCAAGAGCAGAGAGAGAAGGTTACAGAAACCACCGCCTAGACTCGTTCTCTCCGTCTCTCTGTCCCGTTTTCCTCTTTCCTTTCACCGTCCCATCTCACCTTTATCTAAGTCCTCCTCGTGAGCTCTACTCAACTCATGCTAGCACCTTGCACGGACAATAATGTTCCAGTCCATGACAACACCATACGTTCCTGTCCGCTGAGACCTTACAGACTGTTCACCTTTTGACCGAAGCACTTTTTTTTTAAAGGCCCG
>JAWQFJ010026478.1:0-5000 GCA_034096865.1 Theodoxus fluviatilis | reverse complement strand
AACAACATTTCAAAGACAATTCATTTGCATCTCACCATTACATCTTGCTTCGTTGTTGCCGCCAGCGTTGCTCCGAAGCTGCCTACATATGCCCGTACTTTCATGTCGAGGCGTTGAGCATACGCCAAAGGAGATAAACAAGGGAAAAGAAGAGTACGCACGAACTGCACGTAGGCCTACTGTGTACACTCCGATAAACGCTGCGTGTCTTCACGTCTGCAACTGAAGGGCACCGTGACCTCCGACGCTGCCTTCACTGCAATGCGGTCGTCAACCCAACGATCGCCATTTTGTTCCCCGCCCTTTGTAATCCAAACCTTCTACATCTCACACAAAGGTCGGTCATATTTAAGAATGATTTTGACATCATTGATTTCTCACACATGTCGTAAGTTTTGTCAGAAAGCGTAGACTTATGTCATCAAGAGCCATGAGCGCAAAATAATACTGCAGTCGCCCGATTTCCCCCTCTCATCTAGCTGGAAGCCCTGGCTGCTGGGTTTCCGGGACCTGCATCAGTAGCTCAGCCATGGGCGAATCTAAGCAGCCAAAGCGGCTTCCAGGGGTCACCAGGACAGGGTCAGATTATTCAGATCTGACAGTGCGTTCAAAACACCCTGGAGGATGGAGCCCGACCCACGCGCAGTAATACACAGGTCACTGAATCCCGTGAAGACCGTCGCACACGATACAACAAACAGTTTTTGGATTATGAAATACACGTTTCCTCTTGTGCGAGCAGATATTTCAGTGAGACTTTTGAGTATCAAGAAATGATTTCACGGTTTGGGACCGGTTCTATTTTCCCAGCATTGCAAGTGAAATGTTTCTGCCCATCAGCCAATGTGAACGCTCCTTGTCTTCAACGATTGCTCCTTACCCTCACCATGCTGACTGCAATTTCTTCCTGGGTTTGCATGCAAAACGTTAACTTGTAGAATTACTGACGCACATACAAAGAAGCCACAGCCAAATGACAGTATTAATTTCTCCAAACTCCATGTAGAACACATCCGTGGTTCATTTACATTGCTACATTATTCAAATCGAGAAGTACTTCGGAGCCCGCAGTGCGATTTGACTCGGGCAACTGACAGAGATACATGATACTACACGGCCCGTCCTGAAGTCGATAGGTTCGAGAAGCTTCAACAAGTGCAAACGCCCCAAGCACATTTCTAGATCAGAGAATTACAAACAGCGTGCTTCTTTTCCATCATGCGCAATGGCCTTTATCAACCCCTAGAAACATCTCCATACCCATCTTCCAATCAATGATTGAAAATTAATTCCCAGCCCTCACAACTGCAATAAATCACAAATCCTTCAGCATAAATTGTAGAGGTCTGCATTTGATTTTATTCCACAAACTGGAACGTTCCGCTCATGTGAGAAATTAACTATTACCAATCAGACGAATCATAACCACCTAGGCAACTGTCAGTTTCGACAACTCAAAGAAAGAGTCTTTGTTGTGAAGCTTTGATGCCACCTCCTCTAGAATTACAGAAACATCGCTACAAAATCGGTCACAAGTCACTCGGTGCTTCTGTGCCAGAGCAGCCAGACTATTGTATGTTTTCTTCACCTCCACGACTCATAAAACATGACAAATCTTGAGCATTTATCTGGAAAGGTTTCACAAAGTGGAGCATGCTCGTAGCCTCTGTGGCAGCCAACTACAAAGAAAGGAAAGTCTAGAGGAAAGCCACACGGGCTCCCATTGCAGTCAAGTCAGTGAAGACGTCAAAGCGAGAGAGTGCATCCATATTTCTTCCCTCCCCCCTGCCACCTTCTCGACAGACAAGGCACGCAGCTGGGTCTCGTCTGCAGAAACGCATGCATCATGCAGTTACTGAGTGGCAGTACCCGGGGTGGTATGGCACCACGTTCAGAAGAGCTCTAGATGGTTGACAGGCGTGGGGAGAAGATCAAGACGACACAGGACAGTGAGAGTGCATGTATAGACTTGATGATATGCGAGGCGCAGTGCCGTGGTTCTATCCCTGGGAGGGGATCTGGGTTTGTTTAAATATCTTGACAAAGCAATGTTTGCTGCAACCCGGTGCCGTAAATTTGTCCGTGAGTGTAATTCTGTCCGTGCGTGAATAATTATACTTGGTGAACATCTACGATGCTCCGACCCATCTGTGTGACTGCGTTAGCTTTGGTTCCACGTCTGCGACATGCTGAAACAAAACTAAAGCATTGACAGGAATTTCCCTTCCTTTCCAACTTGTCTAAAATATAAAAAAGGTGCACGCATGTTTTCCTATGTCGATGGCATTGTAGTCTTGGAGCAGGAAGTCTCACCTTCGGGAATGCATGCATCTGGCAGTTTCTGGGTGGCAGTGCCCAGGGTGGTATTGCATCACGTTCAGAAGAGCTAAAATAGTCGACAGGCGTGTGGAAAATGTACAGATGGCACAGGACAGTGAGAGTACATGTATAGGCTAGAAGAAAATAGCGGCATGCTTGTTTTCGTGCGTCCATGGAATTGTAGTCTTGGAGCAGAAAGCATGCTGGAATTTTTTGAGTTACTGGGTGAAGGCACTAAGGTGGAATGAAACCTTCAAGAGAGTTCTTGATGGTCGGCAAACATGTCTGAAAGGTCAGGATTACCTGGCATGGTGAGGCCACATGTAAAGACTGGAAATAAATGGCTGCCCGTGTCTTCATAATAATGTTCGCTTGCAGCCAGCGTGAGTGCTTCCTTTCATCAAACAGACAGTTGTTGCAAGAATGAACGCGCGGACGAGGGACAGTGCATTTGTGTGTAAGGGTTTCGTATGTGTGTGCTTGTGAATGTGTGAGTGTGCGTGTGTGTGCGTGTGTGTGTGTGTACATCTGTGCGTGTGTGTGTGTGTGTGTGTGTGCGTGTGTGTGTGTGTGTGTGTGTGTGTGTGTGTGTGTGTCTGTGGAGAGAGAGAGAGAGAGAGAGAGAGAGAGAGAGAGAGAGAGAGAGAGAGAAGGGGGAGGGGTGAGCGTGAATGACACAGATACGTTGCAAATTATGAGTTCTAGCACACGCGCGCGCAAACAAGCACGCACAGACACACGCACACATGCACACACACACAAAAATATACGCACGTATACGTACACGCAAGTACGCACAAGAACACACGTACACACACACATGCGCACGCACATTTACGCACAGATACACGATGTGCCGGTAGGCCTACGTGGTTATTTTTTTAAGTAGCTCTCTTCAACGTGGAAGTTTCCAAATAAAACTTGGTTATGCTTCTTAGGAAGTATTGTCCTTGATGATTGATTTCTGTGCTTGCAGCAAAAGTTAGTCCAGCATAATGAATGGTTTACTGCAGAGTGGTGTTTCAATTCTCTATGAATTCTCTATCATTAATATGTGTGTATATTGGAACCCAGACATTGATGCCTCTTATATGCCTCTGTAATGTCTAATATTTCATGTACAAACTCGTACCAGATCAAGTACTTATTGTCGTGAGAAGTCTCTCGTGTCACGTTTCAGTCAAACCTGAAGCATATATCACTCTTATTGGCATACATCCATCCTACTGTAGAGCTTATCGTCAAATCTGCGGTGGTCTGTATCAAACTCGAGAGCCTCGGGTAATTCTGCAGCCAAATTGGTACTTCCACGACCTCAGCAGAGAATGCATTAGCTCCATCGGGGAGTAAAATGAATCTCCTATTCTCAGAAAAAGCCATGAAGATTTACGAATAAAACTTCATAGATTTATTTAAGATGCCATGAAGGACATCAATGAGTACAAGGGGGAAATTAAAGCATCCTTTTATGTGTTAAAAATAGAAATAAAACTTTCTCAATTATTCAAAACGTAGCTTGTTGTCGTTGTTTACCGTGAATTATTGACTAATTTCCGTACAATTATTCCCGACAGAAATTCGCTTTTTCATCTGAACCTGTTTTTGCAAAATCTCTCGTGTGTTTTGGATTCCTTCACTGGAAGGATTTCCGAGAGGGATTGAAATAAAATAGCTTCCCCCTAAATTTCTCTCCCGGGGGACCTTCTCAGGAATTCGATCCCAAATGGAAATCCTGAAAACCTAGAATCGATTGCCAGTTCTCAGCGAACTCTTCAGAGCGGGCACTCCATCAAAGGAGGTGTAGAGGGGATGTCTGTTTTTGTCACTTGCTGGGATTTCAGGCGGGGGTGGAAAGCTAGCACGACAGTTGGAGAGGGTCAAGGAAATGGCAGATTACAGAGCGCGGGCTGTACGGCAGGGTGGAATCTCTGCAGAGGACAGCCCATTTTATCCTTGACTCTAGAATCCAAGTGGGATGGCGTTCGAGAAGAAGGAGAAGTGCTCGTGCGGCGCCTTCCAGTTGAGATGCAAACCCTCCAAGGTCTAGTGGCTTCGTCCTAAAAACGTGAATGTGCATTTGAACAGTTTTGGGTGGAGAAATTTCGTCGCCTGGAATGCAAAAAGGATGTGCCGTGACCTCCCATTCCACGACAATTAAGCAGATGCGCGTGCAGCATTTATCATAAATGTATGCAGGTACGTTCGAGCTTACGCATGCACATGCACGCACACACACACACATACATACACACACATACACACACACATGCACACACACACACACACGGACGCGCACAGATAAACACACAGAAATGCATACGCACACGCGCGCGCAGTAGGCATGGGTGACCATAAAGTGTTGCGTGACAGCATGCCAGCCAAAACTTTTCATAATCTACAACTGAACGCTTGAATAAGTCGTATTTGCGATAAAGCAACAGAACATCCATAAGTCAAATGGACAGAATATGGGCAGAATATGGCAAGGAATTCATTAGCTTTTGGATTGAGTATTCTGACCTTTACTAGGGGGTCGCAGGTTTGGCACTGCCCATGGTCCAAACCTCTTTCTGCCTGTCCTGTGTCGGCAGAATAAAGGGTGGTGCACACAGTGCAACAGGAAAACGCTGTTTCTGTTTATCTGATCTGGATTTCTTTTCTCTCACACAGTGAAAGTCCTT
>JAWQFJ010026477.1:20000-22409 GCA_034096865.1 Theodoxus fluviatilis | reverse complement strand
TGAGTAATATACTGAGTAATTGTAAATAAATGAATGAATGATGAATGATGAATGAATGAATGAATGAATGAATACGCGAAAGAATAATTAATGGATGGATAAATGATGGAAATAGGTGGATGGATGAATGCATGGATGAATGGATGGATGGGTTGAACGAATGAAATAACAAATGATGAATGAATAAACAAATGCCCGACTGAGAGTAAATGAATGTATGGCTAATCGGTTTTTAACAACAATTAAGAGGCAACTAAATACATAAAGTTTTCAACAGAGATATGAAAGAACGAACGAATGAATCAACGAACAAAACAGACTGATGAAAAGTGAAAAAATGGATGCGATACCAACGAGCATATAAAGGCATTTGTCTCAGCACACACCAATTTTACCATTCAGCTTCGAGTGTGTGGTTTCAGCATATACATTTACATGTATATAATTTTTGTAATAAATCCAAACGTAGCAAGTGCGTTTTGCTTGTTGCTTCGTTGGCTTGCTTTGAAGAGAGTGAGTGAGAGAGAGAGAGATAGAGAGACAGACAGACAGACAGACAGACAGACAGACAGACAGACAGACAGACAGACAGACAGACAGACAAACAGACAGACTGACAGACAGACTGACAGACAGAGACAGATACAGAGTGAAAAAGAGACAGACAGACAGACAGACAGAAAGAGACAGAGTGAGAGAGAGACAGAGATAAACTGAGAGACAGATAGACAGAGACGGATAGACGGACAGACAGGCAGGCAGGAAGGCAGACAAACAGACAGACTGAGAGATAGAGAGAGACACAGAAAGAAACAAAGACAGAGAAATTGATATATGTAGAGAGAGAGAGAGACCGAGAGAGAGAGAGAGAGACAGAGACAGAGAGAGACAGAGAGAGACAAAGACAGAGAGATTGATATATGTAGAGAGAGAGACCGAGAGAGAGAGATAGAGAGAGAGAGACCGAGAGAGAGAGAGACAGAGACAGAGAGACAAAGACAGAGACAGAGAGAGAGAGAGAGACACACACACATGAAGAGAGGTAGTTAGGGGATGAGGGGAAGGGGGAAATGAGAGGGATGGGGAGAACGTCAGGGCAAGGGTTAAGGTTGAAGTCATTGGGCGTTTTACCTAAAAGGTAGTCGGTGGATTGTGGATCCACACTGTGGAAATCCGAAGCATTCCACACGTACTTGTGTGCCACACCCCTGCCTGCCTTGTCCGCCCGCCACTCCTGCAGCAATGAGCAGTACTGAGTTAAAGAGTGGAGAAAGCAGGCAAAGGAGAAACGGAAAAGGAGAGACGAAACTGAGAGGCTGAGAGGTAGGGTGGAAGGATGCATGCATGGTTGCGGCTGTTTCACAAATCTGCTTTAGTATGTTATATACGACCATTCACTACTCAAATCACTCGTGCTGGTTGCAGTATCATCAACTTACCAAGTTATGACTATTTATCCAGTTATTCACCTCTAACGAGTCGCGTAAGGAGATGCGATATATATGTTTTTACTCCAACCCACAGAAGACAGATTGGAACAGGTAATGAGTAAAAAGAATGAGACAAAAGAGGACAAGTATGAGGAATGGTGGGGGAAAAGGAGGTGGAAGTGCAGGAGATTCGAGAGAGAGAGAAAATCTTAATTGAAGAATAAAGGGTTAAGGGTAGCGGAGAGGGGTCGATGTAGGGTAAGAGACAGGAAGCTGGAAAGGACGAGACTGATGTTAATAGAATGTTCAGATAAATATTCTAAATACTCATTAACCCTCGGAGTGCCCTAGTCCGAAAATTCGGACTGAGACGGTGAATTGCGACAATCCGAATTTTCGGCCACGGGGCTCCGGCTTTGTGTGTTAAACTTTCATTAACTCACTCTTTATTGGTTAGAGCCTGTTTCTATCAACCAATGAGAGTACAGCACATATCAGAGCCGGTCTTCCATCAGTGACAATCCACTGGGAGTGTGCTTTTGGGGGGTTATCATGGCACTCCGAGGGTTAAAAGAGACACAGATTATATGGGGTGGATCAAGTGGAAAGGACTGTGGACAAACTTTTGTGTGAATGTGATGCAAATGTATATCTAAAATAGTTAATTAAGTTAATTAAAGGGATTTCGCACTTTAACTACTATAGGCTCGAATTCATTTGAGGCAAAGGTGTCATCAACTTCCGCTTTAATAATTGTCAAATATGTATAATATCAGCTTCCTGAAACGCTATTCAAACGTGTTTGTTAGTGAATTTGAATACCAAGCGAAAAACACAAAAACTGTCGTATATCTCGTGATATTCTGCAACGACGTACACACCACCACAAAAAATATCTCTATTTCTGGGTACGTGCGGCTACCCGGGTCAGCACGCGTGCCTGGGTCCTGAAACAGCTAGAGGACAGCCCACCTGTATC
>JAWQFJ010026477.1:0-15000 GCA_034096865.1 Theodoxus fluviatilis | reverse complement strand
TCAAAAGTGTTGTGTCACGATACACTTAATGTCCATACAAAGGGCATAATTTAGAAACCGTTTATGCACAGTGGATGGACGCTCCTTCAATAGTGCTGCGAGAAAAACATTTTCGACATTGTTTGTCCGAAAATAACTTCTTTACATATTCCTCAAGATATACTAATGAATATTCGAACAATAAATACCTCCCTGTACGTATATTTCCATTCTTGGTAAGCGGTATGTACATTACAGGCACTGCCTTCTAGGGAATATCAACCCTGTGCGCATAGTCTTCGCCATGTTGAATTTTCCCGCGAGCTGCGGATAATAACTCCTACTCCTCCTCGTCAATACTCCCGCCTCCCTGCGAGCGAGGAGCTGTGCGCAAATTGCTCGTCTCGCGCATTCCTAGCGTTCCTTGACAATCCTCTTGGAATCCTCGCTTACGCCAGGAACCTTGAAATATTTTGAGAGGATTAGACCGGTGTCACCATGGAAGCAGATGTAAAGACAGCCAAATGTTTTATACATGTTGACATCGGCCTATTATCTTCCAACTAGGTAAGCTAAGCATCGCGCCCCATGACGTCAACGGTGTTTGTGCCCCAGAATTCTCAGACCCAGGGGCGGTTGCTTAGCCATCCTAGTTGGCAAATATTAGGCCGGTGTCAACATGAAAGCAGATGTAAAGGCAGTCAAATGTTTGACACATGTTGACACCGGCCTAATCCTGGCAAGATCATCCAAGGTACCAAGCGTAAGCAACGGGCCCCTCCCATAAAAAAAATTCTATAGAAATTTCTATAGAATTCTATATATTTCTATAGAATTCTATAGAAATCTATAGAAATCTATAGAAATTTATATAGAATTCTATAGAAACTTCTATAGAAATCTATAGAAAATTTTTATATGGGGCTGCACAAAGATCACAGACGCGGAGAGACAGTTTCACGAATACTTACTGAAAGTTACTTTTCATTTCAATATTTCGACTTCAGTTTCAATGAGGTTGTGTAAAAACGTTCGTCCATTTGGAGGTGATCTGATCAAAATAAAAAGCAATCTTCGTACCGTAGATTTGCTTTTAACGGGACCGATGGAAATGTATGTATATTTATATATATCCCTGTCTGTGGGGTGACAAATAGGAACAACTGAGTATTTTCCACAGAGGAGATACACGGCTGCATTGTAAATGCCGCAACAAAAACCATTCAGAACAAATCTGACCAAAATAATGAGGAATTTGACAAGTAGAAGCAAAGAGAGAAGTACAATTGAGCTAAACCAATCGGACTGTTTAAGTTTCTGGTCACTGCAGCTGTTAAGTGCAACGCATCCGTTATATTATCAGCAGACAGAAAGGGCAATAGATTTGTATGCCTGCAAAGTTCCCTGCATCGTTAACATGGGTTTTACGAACGCATCATTCTGTATAAAGAGTCCAATCAAAGATTATAGGTTACACAAAGATAGCTCATGCCGAGCTTGTTGTGAGGATCGAGACACGTTGCGCACCAAGCAGTTGGAACTATTGGTGAATCAAGGGAAGTAATCACAACGCTTAGAGACATGTAAAAGTGCTTGTTTGTCGACGCGTTTCTGATGCGTTCCGATAATGTTTGTGAATACGTTTACGGTGTAATGTGTAATAAAATGATTTGCTGCAATAATAGGGGTGTTTTGGCTTTGTTTTTTTGTAGCAGGCGTTGTGAAATCGAAATATTTGGTTCATGGAAATGGATGCTTCTGCGCATGCGCGTGAGCCTATAGTCCGTTTAAACATTGCTCTGTCAGTGGACGCTACTGACTTCGCACGCCCGGGGAGTTATGCCAAAGATCCGGCCGCGTTAAAGCATGCAAAAATATTAATTAGATTAAAAACTAATCGAAAATAGTCATATTAGACTGTTTTAACGTATACTTTCTGCACAAAACCCACAGAAGATAAGTAAACAAACCTCACCGGTCGTATGTACCTAGATGGCTAGCAGACGAATAATCTTTCTCTCCACTGACAGCAATGTTGAAACGGACTATAGGCTCACATTTCGATGAACCAAATATTTCGATTTCACAACGCCTGCTACAAAAAAACAAAGCCAAAACACCCCCATTATTGCAGCAAATCATTTTATTACACATTACACCGTAAATGTATTCACAAACATGATCGGAACGCATCAGAAACGCGTCGACAAACAAGCACTTTTACATGTCTCTAAGCGTTGTGATTACTTCCCTTGATTCACCAATAGTTCCAACCGCTTGGTGCGCTGCGTTTCCGAGCGTCTTGTAACTTTTAAGAGCAAAAGCTCGGCATGAGCTATCTTTGTGTAACCTATAATCTTTGGTCCAATTCCTTAGATTCCTGCTACGTGATGACTGCTGTTTAGGTTTCGTTTTATCATCCCTGCAACGAGTGCAATGTTGATAGTAGCTTTGGTTTTTATACGAGTTCGCACGAAGTGTTTTTTGTAAGCTTAAATCATATAACAACTTATCAAAATGTCAAGACATTTTTTCTTACTCGTCCTCTAATGGTAAGTCACACGCCAATGGTCAATGCCACTTGTTAAACCAAAGAACAAGACTATCAAAAATCCATATTGACCAAATACATTTCATTGAGCACCTGGGTGCTATTTGTTGCTGGGTGTTCGAACCACTGCTGCCGACAAATTTTCATTGCAAAATAAGGACTACAGAACTCCGAATGAGAAAGAGAGACTTTCTGACATGACGCCGGAAGGTTCACCAGTGGCAAGGTTCCCAACACCATGGATATGCAATCCAAATAATCCAAAGCAACCGAAAGGCATTTCCGGTCCTTTTTCAAGCGATCGCTGCAATCATTCGCAAAGTCCAAACGGTCAGTTCTTGTAATACATCCGTTTCCAAAACGAAGCACTGTCTGCTTTTTTGTCCCAACTTTGATACCAACTCCTGCATGATTACAGTGAGCACTCCAAAATAATACCGGAAACGGTCTTTGAATTGCTTTGGACCGCATGTCCACAGTCTGGAACACCCGCCTCGGGTGTTTGAATAGAGCTTGAGAGGATCTACATGCATGCAACTTGCAAGCAAGCTACCTGTATGTTGGGGTTGTCTCTGACGAGCTGGGCTGCGATGTCCGTGCAGCGGCCAACTCCAGACATCTCGACGTCGCCTTCCCAGGCCCTGTCCGCAGCGTGGCTGTAGGCTGCAGCTGGCGTGGCGTGTGTCACCCTTGTGGTGGTCACCACCCCCACTGACTTGCCTGCAACGCACAGGTAAGGTAACTGGTGCTTGTTGGTATAGATAAAGGAGGCATTTTATATTGCAACTGCCCACCCAGTAATGGGTGCTCCAACCGCTCACTTGTCCCTTCTGTTCATTGGGCTACTTTTACTGAGATTCCAACACCATCTCAACTTTCTGAGGAGAATTGGACCTGACTGCGGATGAACGCGCCAACATTATTTACTCTTTGTCCCAACTTTCTTTCATTCTTTCAGTGGCGTTGCTGAGCAGGGTGATATATCATGCCTGCTTCCACAGCATTTTTCGTCAGTATTACCGGATTGCGCGTTGCAGCGCAGAGGAGAGAACGGCGGCAGGATTTTAGACTTTGATGTTCACTGTGTACAGGCCAACCGCTTCTTTCAATCTAACATACATGTAAGTGGTACCAGCAGCAAAACTGTGCACAATGGACAATTAACAACATATTTCTTCGCGACGCTTCATTGCATAACACATAATATAATTCACAACAACATTTCCTGTTCTCGTCTTGCTTGACCCATTCATACGCTTTATACAGGATGCTACACTCTTTAAATAATGTTCGAGGTACTTTTTTTTCTCAGGTCATCATTCATTACACAGGATATCAAGAAATGGTTCTCATCCTCATTTTTTCCATACAGCATGGACATTCTAAATCTTTGTTGAATTGATCCAAACAGTGAGAGGCTACAGCAGACAGGCCGAGAGGGAATGAGCAGCCTCCTCCGCCTTAGAGGTTTGGGGCCGGCCAGCCTCCTCTGCATCACTGTTGCTGTGAAGGTGTGCAAAGCTGACAAGTTCGCTTCTACTTCAAGCCACCCATTCTGTGAAGCGAGTCAGTATTGACTCTGGCACAGTTCGCAACGAATGCATAATAGACTTGACCCTTCGCATTATGGCATTGCGCCAAAAATAGTTCGTTCTGAAACTTTTTTCTCTCCACTTTTTACAGAAAGTATTCAGATGTCAAAACTTGCTTTCATTTCAACACAAACATTTTATTTTATCGATTAAACGCTTGTTTATTGCCTCAACAAGATCAATTTAAGAGTTTTATGTGAAATGTCTTAGAACTACTTTAACGGCGTATGTCAGGGAGCAGAGGGCTCTCCCACAATCCTCTCGTGTGACCTCCATTTGCATATTTCGGACGAAAACCTTCCATCACGTGATGTCAACTGGGCTAGAGACACCTTTGCCGGTAGGCGAAGTCTCTAGTGAACTAGAATTCAAGCCACCACCACCACCACTCAACATATTACAAATAGGACACTTTCATCTTACGGCTAATTAGGCCACCATAATTTTCATTTAAATACTATATCTATGTTCTGGGAGTCATACAACCAGGCTGTTAATGAATTCGCCTGCGTTGTTTTTCCTCGGTCTCAAAACTCCCCGATTTTACTTCTGAATCGGGAGAAGCTAAGTAAGTTATGCATCTTCCTCAGTAATGCATTCTAGAACTGGCATAGCCTCCAATACCGCACCCACAAGGCGGAAATGTCTGCAGACCTAGCGCTCTAACAACGTGGCCGCAGATCCCCAAGCGTATTAAAAAACGAATTAGGGTAATGTTAGAGGCAGTGGTGCTTACAACGCACGGATTGGTTTACCCTTCAGCTATATAGAATAATGTACAACAGTCAGGGAGCGATCCATAGTTGTAACCATGGTTGCTTGTTACAATCGGAGAGGTGCTCTTGTGACAACAAATGCGAACATCTCCAGTGAAACATTGCTAATGTACATCAAAGCGTTTTCGGCCCAGATAATGCTGCTGCTGTTGCTGCTGCTGCTGATGATGACGATGCTGCTGCATGATGTTTATGTTGTAGCTGTCCTTATCGTCGGCCTCCTCCTCCTCCTCCTCCTCCTCCTCCTCCTCCTCCTCCTCCTCCTCCTCCTCCTCCTCCTCCTCCTCCTCCTCCTCCTCCTCCTCCTCCTCCTCCTCCTCCTCCTCCTCCTCCTCCTCCTCCTCCTCCTCCTCCTCCTCCTCCTCCTCCTCCTCCTCCTCCTCCTCCTCCTCCTCCTCCTCCTCAGCAGCAGCCGCACCATCACCATCATTACTAACATCACTTCCACCTTGGTGCATTCCTGCCTCCGTATTCTAGATTAGAAACAGCTCCCTCACATTACAGCCAGCGGACCGGAAGATATTCTATGCATCGTTTCACCTCTGTCTGGCTTACCAGCAGCCAGAGCCCAGTCCAGGGCCGTGTCCACTTTGTAGAAGAGGGAGGCGTTGCAGTCTCCAACGTCCACTCTGCCGTCCACCCCCACTGTCCACAGCTTGGCCTTGACCCCTGACAAAATGGCCGTTGCCGTTGACCCCGAGTCGGACACTTGGCCGTCCACCGCGTAGGTCTGTAAAACAATAGCAAAAATAAAAGTGAAAGTAAAAGCAAAGGTTGTGGCTTAGTGTAGACTTATCACTCATGTTTAAGTCTAAAAACTGCTTACACTTTGCTTCTCCGATCGTTGGGACCCGTCATCAACCGAAAACTGGCATAGGAAAGACGGATAAGAACTTCTAAGTAGTTGGTCACTAGCACGATCTTCTCTGCCTTGGAAATACCGAAGTCAGTGCTGGCTGACTTGTGTATCAAGGGTTTAATCGCAACACGGTGCCCTCTTTACCTTCACAGGTAACCACTTTACTCCTTTGTGGGGAGAAGTAATGTGAGTTAAGTATTTTGCCTGAAAATGCAAATCTGGGATCTGCGACAAAACCCACCCGGGCAGGCGCCAGAATAAATGCATGCACGGGAGAACAGTGCGCTGTAAAAACGTTGGTTCTTCCGTAGCCGGGCCCTTCTACATTTTCCCTACACGCCTATTATCCCACAGGTATCGGACGATACAGCCTCAAGAATCGGTGCAAATGAAACAACTGGCACGTCTCATCAATACTGTTTCGCAAGAGTGCTTGCAAACGAGCGAACAATCAAACGGTGAGAAGCAGTACAGTGAAGCAGAGTTCGGCACGATACCTTGATCAAGCCAACATTGGGGAACTCCTCGAAGCTGAGTCGAGTCTCCTCCCCCGTCTTGTTCTGAAGCTGTCCCTTCAGTATTCTGGCCGCAGTCACTGTGGACACTCCCATGCCGTCCCCGATGAAGACAACGACGTTTTTGGCCACGCTCAGCACGTGCTGCAGGCTCTTGGCACGGGTAAGCTCCTCTCGACCAGAGTTGATCCAGAATTCTGGATCTGGACGTGGATTCCAATGTATGATACAAATATTTTGAAAATAGGTTGGAGATTGATAGATGAATGAATCAATCAACCGACCAATCAGCTAAGTAAACAACCAACCAGCCAACCAAGCGATCAACAAACCGACGAACCACGCAGCCAACCAGCCATTGAACATACCAGCCAGCCAGCCAGCCAGCCAGCCAGCCAATGAAGATAACAAATAAGTAAGTAACCAATCTCTCTCTCTCTCTCTCTCTCTCTCTCTCTCTCTCTCTATCACGCACACACACACACACACACACACACATGCATGTATGCATGTGCGCTGACACGTGGACACATACGAGCATAAATGCACGCACTCACAGACTCTCATGAGCTTTCGGCCTGGGTAAACGGACTGACTTATGGTCGAACAAGTGCGTGGGAGTACGGATAAATGGACGAAAGAACAAAGGAAAGAACAAATGAATAGGCACAGAGGGAGCCAGGCAGAGAAATACCGAAACTAACAGCACTCTGAGAGCGTAAACCTCCACCAAGGACGCCATTTTCCCCCATGACCTCCATGGCCTGCATAGTTTATTTTACTTTAGCGTCTGCTGGAGGTCACTGAGTGCGGAATGCATACGTCGGCGTCATCAACAGTTTTACGTCGCCAACTGTGATTTGTGCAGACAGTTCTCTTTTAGGTTGTAATTTTCAAACTTGATAACATATAAGCTCCACAATTTACTGGATTGTTCCCTACCTTCCACCAACTTTCATCAGAATCTATTTTGAACTGTTTGAGTTATTTTGTCGCATGGCTATCGAACGAAATGACTGGAAAACGTAATCACCTTGGTAGAGGTAACTACTTACGTGCGTCTTGCTGACTCCATACCGAAACCCACAACGCCAGGAAAACAACTGTGAAACGCGTTTGGTGCGTTAACTGCATTTCTGAAAAAAAGTAAATCAATACATGTTTCCACTGCCCAACGTTAACAACAAGAACATGTGTAACCACGTATCGATATTGTCCACATTCTAGTAAACTAGAGATTTCGCCTACCGGCAAAAGTATCTCTAGCACAGTTCACATCACGTGATGGAAGGTTTTTGGCCAATTTATGCAAGCGGAGGTCACACGAGAGGCTTGTGGGATAGCCGATGTGCTCCCTGACATACGCCGTTAAAGTAGTTCTAAGACTATTTCGCACAAAACTCTTAACTTACTCTTGTTGAGACAACAAACAAGCGTTTATTCGATACAATAAAATGTTTGTGTTGAAATGGAACCAAGTTTTTACATCTGAATGATTTCTGTAAAAAGTGGAGAGAAAAATAGTATTAGAACGAACTATTTTTGGCGCAAGGCTGTAACGCCAAGGGTCAAGCCTATTACGCATTCATTGCGAACTGTTCCAGAGTCAATACTACTGACTCGGGTTTACAGAATGTATTGTCCAGACGTTTTCCTTAAGTAAGGGGAAAGAGTTAACATTACTTCGCTTTTCTGATGGAATGGCCTTCATCCCTGCCCCATGGCGAGACCGACTTTCGAAGCAATGATTCCCCTGCTTGTTGGGGGTAAGAATAGAACCACTGCGGGTTGGGGGTAAAAATAGACCCACCGCGTTTCCTTAAAGGATTCGTAAGAAGTGAATAGCTCGGGAAATCGGGTCATGGCGTGTTCTTACTCTGACCAGCTCTGGTGATTTTGTAGTCAACCTACTTACATAGATTGCGAAGGCTTATAGTAAAATTTCATTCATTATCAGCAGCAGCAGCATCGTCGTCATCATCGTCATCGTCGTTATCATGATCATATCATCGTCATCATCGTCATCATCTTCATCATCATCATCATCATCATCATCATCATCATCATCATCATCATCATCATCATCATCATCATCATCATCGTCCACGTCGTCGTCGTCGTCTTCTCCTTTCCTCCTCCTCCTCCTCCTCCTCCTCCTCCTCCTCCTCCTCCTCCTCCTCCTCCTCCTCCTCCTCCTCCTCCTCCTCCTCCTCCTCCTCCTCCTCCTCCTCCTCCTCCTCCTCCTCCTCCTCCTCCTCCTCCTCCTCCTCCCCCTCCTCCTCCTCCTCCTTCTTTTTCTTCTTTGCAATGACACTGGAGTGTCATCTACCCAATTGTGAGAACCCCATCTCCACCCACCCCTCAGGCTTGTTGTTGTTTCCAAAGGAAAGTAGTTTCGGCAACAACCTGACTGCCGGAGCTACTGTCATGAGGCCATGGGACTGCCATTTGTCTTTGAGCTCTAGTTCGATTTTTTGTCTGGCATTACTTCCAGTGCTTTCTCCTCCCCAGCAGATGCTCGCAAGGCAGTGACGCTGTTTACCCATATATATCAAGGGGTTTGGTGCGAGAGTGCCTTGGCTTTAATAACTACACGTACCACCATGCAAATGAAACGTTTATTCAGCATGAGATTTGATGGAGCAGCGCTTTCGAAGACCTCTGCAGTAAATCTAGTATGATCCCTGACAGCAACGTGGACTATCACCTGAACTTGGGCATCTGTGCAAGTGTGCCCTTAGCATGCTAAACATAGTTTTCAGGGGGCACAGACTAATTTCTTTCATAACATCCTTTACCTAGTCTCAAAAACATAAGGCGGAGTTCGACACCTTTTGGAACAGAATGTGTTCCTGTACAAGTGAACTACAACGCACACTGTCCATCTCAAACTAAAGAGCACTCTGAGAGCGCAAAACTCTGCCAAGGAAGCCATGCTTCATCTTCCAAGGCCTGTATAATTCAGGCAGCATATTTTGCTAGCCAGGCCTGACGCTTCGAAGTATAGTTCATTTTAGCATCTGCTAGCGGTCTCTGACTGTGTGGAAATAACACGTCGGCGGAATAAATAATCTGACGTCATCATCTTCGTGATGCGCAATAAAATCTCTCTTTATGAATCTGTTCTAAAACTAGATAACAGATAACCTCCGAAATTAACAGATTGTTCCTGGGTAAAATATTTATCTTTCACAACATTGTATCAGAATCTGTTTACAACTTTTGGAGTTATTTTACCGAATAACCCACAAACCAACCAACCATCCAACCATCCAACCATCCAACCAACCAACCATCCAACCAACCAACCAACCAACCAACAACCAACCAACCAACCAACCAACCAATCAACCAACCAACCAACCATCCAACCATCCAACCATCCAACCAACCAACAACCAACCAACCATCCAACCATCCAACCAACCAACCAACCAACCAACCAACCAACCAACAACCAACCAACCAACCAATCAACCAACCAACCAACCAACCAACCAACCAACCAACCAACCAACCAACGGAAAAACAAAACCTCCTTGGCGGAAGTAATCACATCCCGTTATCTTTGCATCACAGGTCTACGGCCTGTGTGCATTGCAAAAGGCTTCTCACCCCACGGAACTCAATGCCATGGCGTGTGGGTAAACTGGTCCAGACACTCATCGATGAGCGAATGGATAATAAGCTATGCCGATGCCGAACACATGGAGTCACTTCGCACTGAAGCTCCCGAACCTTGACCTTCACACTCCAATGCTATCGAGCGAGTGGCATGTGGGGCGAGGCGGGGTTGGGGTGTTAGGTGGGAGACGGGCCTCCTGCCGCCCGGATGGAGAAAGGCGCAGGTGGACCCAGAGGCACTTAATTCTTTGCAGATTTTCTCTAATGGAATGATTCCCCAGACCTTGCCTCTCCCTGTCTTCGCACTCTCTTGGAAGCAACATACATGTAGCTGCAGGAGGTCACGAAGCATGCATCGCTTTTTGTGGTCTGTTTTGAGAGCCCAGGAGTGGTGCGCAGAAATAATAGGGTACACGTATCGATCTTGAAGCATTGCTAGCCGACAGACTAGAACTTAGTGACTATAACGAGAGTGGCTGAGTTAATGCATTTAAAGAAATGCAGTGACATGCAATATACAGAGCTGTGTTTTTGGACGTTCGGAGATGAAAGGTACATATAAATGAGAGCTAATATCGTCAAAGAGAGTAACTAACTTTCAACTTTTAACAAATATGATATTGCTAATTTCGAACAATGTATTCTCATCATTTGGCGTATATCTAGTATCTTAGGCTCTTGTTGCCATTTACCTCAATTGTCCACGTACAAATATTACCCGGTTACGGTCTGATAAGGCATTATTTACACAGGACGTATTTACTGTCATAGGCTCTGCATAACGCTAAACATTTTATGAGAGAACATATAAAAGTAAAGGTACTTTTTCATATTGCGATTTTCGACCCACTGCTGCGTGCTCAAATTGCACACTTTTACCACCTGGTCATTGGGTTACCTTTGTATCATTTCAACATCATCAAAAATATTTGGGAGCATGCACATGTATGCAGTATTTATAAGTTCATTGTATCAGCTTCAGTGCAGGTGGAGGAACTTTAGTCATTCACACAAGCTACGCATATTGCATTAACGTTTATTCACGTTAACAGAGAATGGCACAAATACTTGATCTAGATCTCAGCTGTTCTGACAGCTGATAAAACATCCATAAACTACCGTATGCAATATTGTCCGACTTGAAGAGCAAAGATAACGATGGCCTTGACAGAGCAAGGGGCACACCCACCCTCGATCTGACTTGGCGGGAATGGTAAGGACGGGCATAGTAAATATTGTTCCACTTGTGTCTCCTAAAAAGGGAAAATTTATTGACAAGGACAGGTATACAGACAGGCCACGCACGTTCACATGGGACACCCAGGCTGTAGATGCACGGCTCACTCCTGGCAGTCTTTAATTTCGCACAGTTCACAAGTTCACGCAAAATTCTCAGACTTGGGAGAACACACACTGTGTATTTGCGCGATCATACTTACCTCAAAATTGTGACGAAAACTCATGCCAGCGCGCACTAATTCTCACGCATAGGCGTACACGCGAACATGCGCACACATTAACACAAGCACGCACATTCATACATATACAAACATGCACGCACGCACACACAAACACACACATATACGCACACGCACGCACGCACGCACTCAAGCACGTACGCATACACACACACACACATTCATACACACATACACACACATATACACACACATACACACAAAACACGCACACACACATACACACATACATACCCATACATAAACATACATGTATACTCACACGTACACACACATATATTCATGTACACATCTAAAAGACTGTATTCATGAAAATTGCACAAAGACTACGCACGTGAACAAATAATGAATACACAGACAAATATATAAATATACGCACATAGACATATAGACACACACATACACACATTTAAACACATAAATCAATTTTATTCAGGATTCTGGGTGCAAATGTAGGACATCAGTATCCGCTCTCCTGAAATTAGCTAAATATGCCTTGGTTGGCACGTCCTGTGACTTACAGCTGAGAGCACTGATTGGCACATGCTTGTTGCAACTGAGAACAATGGACAGTAAAGGCGCGCAATGCTGTTTTGTGACGCGATACTACGAGACAACGCGGGGACTACAACAAGGATTAATTAACACGAGCGAACGCGGTAGTGAGTCAAATGTCTATGCACTCAGTCACTGGGTTTGGAGCAGGGATATAGTTTGCTTTCAGGTCGCTGCATCGCCTCTGCCACACCTGGAAGGATCCTAGGGCTGCGCTGATGCAGAGGTATTGCTCAAGCGACTTGGATGAATAGCGCGGATATCCCAGCAGCTTCAGCCCCGTCACGACCCACCTGTGCACAGTGCTCAGGCTGCAGACGGCTATGGAGATGACCAGGCATCTATAACCCAGCGCAGAGATCGCATTTCGGAATTTCAGGAATGGGAACCAAACTGCCTTTTCTCATTGCAGTAAGAACTTTGATCCTTCTCTATGTGTGTCTCCCTCGTTTCTTAATCTTGTTTTCGATTTCCGTATTTACTTCCGAAATTCTTTCGTTCAACGATCATCTATATAACACACCGAAGGACATGGAATTCCTTTTCCGAGCCTTTACCAAGGGATCTACATGTAAACCGGCGTGGAAGTTCGTGATAGAAGCCCAACTATCGCTCTCTCTCTCTCTCTCTCTCTCTCTCTCTCTCTCTCTCTCTCTCTCTCTCTCTCTCTCTGACCTTTTACCCCTGCCTTAGTCTGGCATTCTACCTCTGCTCCAAGAGATTCTACATGACATCTGTGATTGCTAGCCGCAGAAAAGGAAACACTGGAGCCGAGAAAACATTATCATGAAGTGATCACAGCCTTACCGTCTGTAGCCTCCACTCAGCAGGTGTGGACTGGAAGGCAGGTGCAGAGACAGTGAACTCCGCTCTTGCTGCAAGAACTCCGCCTGCCGAACAGTTGTGTAAAACTGCTGACCTTCACTGTAGGTCAGGTGGGAGGTTAATAGGAAGAAGGGGGAGGTGGGATGGAGGCAAGAATGGAGAGGGAGTGAAATACAAGCTTAACACTTCTTGATAAGGAGGACCCTGCGCTGTTGCTATAGTCTTCCATGAAGAGCAGGCCACGTGACGTGGCTGTGATGCATCATACAGCTAAGCTTGCCTGATAACCTCATCATCTGGGCACTTATGACCTATTCGTGTTTTGGGGGCTCTCGCATAGCCGGCCCCAAACAGCACACGTGCCACCGTGGATTATTGTTCAGATGGGTCTAGTTCCTATGTGAGGGACGGTAGAGCCAGCACCTCTTCCCTCCATTTCCACAAGCAGGCGGCTTGAGCAGCAAACTAGGTACTCCAAATAGACCAAGTCGCTTACAAAGAAAGCGCCCTCACTCTACATAGGAACATCATTGTATATCAACCCTAGCCCCTTGTTCCATACAGAAATGCTTGCCTTTTCATGTTGATTTTCTGAGGAAGTAAAAATTGCTTGACGAAAAGGATTCCACTTTTCTGCTGGTGTCATAGAGGCACAATATGAATATGATATTTCATTTACTACACAAAGCGACTCAAAATAAACGCGTGCAAGGAACACGAAAAAGATCAACCACAGAATTGTCAACACGTTAACCACAGCAAATCTGCCTAGGACATCGGGCAAGGGATAGACTGGCAAAAACCGCGATAAGATATATTTATCCTGACAACTAAGCCGTTTGGGAGAAAACAATCATCACGTGAGCGACGGAACGGAAGCCCTCTTTTTATAAATGCATGTACTGTTGTCCTGTTAGGATATTCAACCATAGAGTTTGTTGACACGTTTACTGAGAAAACTCTAAACGTGAGTTGTTCATGCAAGAGAAAATACAGTGTTCCTCGAGTGCTTCAAACTTGTGGAACCCACAAATAATAAGACTAGAAACACCTAGCCGGATCCGAACCCTTGTTTTTCTGGTTCATCAACTTCATTCGCTGTCTTCTTAGTTTCAATAGTAATCGAGGATTACACCAACAGAAAACTGTATTTCTTAAATTGGCCTTCGAGTACAACAATCAATCTTTCTCTTTCTCTCTCTCTCTTTCTCTCTCTCTCCCTCTCTCTCTCTCTTTCTCTCTCTCTCTCCCTCTCTCTCTCTCCCTCTCTCTCTCTCTCCCTCTCTCTCTTTCTCTCTCCATTTCTCTATCTCTCTCCATTTCTTTCTCTTCATCTCTCTCTCCATTTCTCTCTCCATTCCTCTCTACATGTCTCTCAATCTCTCCCTCCCATCCCCATTTCTCCCTATATCCCTCTCCTACTCGGATTTCTCTCTCTCTCCATCTTTCTCTCCATTTCTCTCTCTCTATTTTTCTCTATTTTTCTCTCTCCATTTCTCTATCTCTCTCTCTCATCCCCATTTCTCTATCTTTCTCCCACCCCCATGCATCTCTACTTCTCTCCAACTCCTATATCTCTCTCTGTCTCTGTCTCTGTCTGTCTGTCTGTCTGTCTGTCTGTCTGTCTGTCTGTCTGTCTGTCTGTCTGTCTGTCTGTCTGTCTGTCTGTCTGTCTGTCTGTCTGTCTGTCTGTCTGTCTGTCAGTCTGCCTGTCTGTCTGTCTGTCTCTGTCTCTGTCTCTCTCTCTGTCTCTCTCTCTCTCTCTCCCTCTCCTTCATTAAAATTTCACACAGTCCCTTTTTCTCCACAAAATGGAGACGGATGAGGAAAAGTAATTCATTGCAGAGCATACCAGTATACCAGTCTCTGGTGCCTTCCCACCACGCAGATCTGCTGTCATGTGAGGGAGGCCTGGGGGTGGACTTCTTGAATTCCCCTTGCCTCTTCATGGACGAGTGCCCTTCACTTGGCACCATAAATTGCCACTGGCTCTCCGTCGGAACCATTCCACTGCCCGGTCTCTGGGTCGAGAGTGGACGCAGATAATACACAATTCCCTCCGCAGTACGTCTAGACTGGCAGTTGTGATTTATTACAGAGACGGAAATCAAAGTTGGACGTGGGAACTTTTCTTACAAAAGCAAATGCGAACTGGTGAAAGTGGCTTTTGAAATTCACTAACGGAATCGAGTTTAGTGGGTTTGGTCGTCTCGTCTCGTCTCGTCCGTCCGTCCGTCCGTCCGGAG
>JAWQFJ010026476.1:5000-12428 GCA_034096865.1 Theodoxus fluviatilis | reverse complement strand
GCATGTGTATATGCATGCATGCCTGTCCGTGCATATGTTTTATCGTCAATTTAATCAGTGTTTCAAGGTCGATTTTTGTTACTCTTACATCAGTTCATAAGACAAAAATCAGTTAAATGAAAATAGTTGTCTACATAGGCCAGATTGTAAAGATGTGGATGCTTCATTTCGTAAATTCCCCTAATAAGGTCTCTCTAGAGTTGCCATCTCGTGATTGACTTTGTGCTTTATGAATGTGGATTCCATGAATGGTATTCTGTCATGTGCATACATGTCTACAAAAATTACGTTCGAGAGCAAGACTGAAAGATCACTTAAGGTTTCTCCACAGTTAATATTGTGGATGTCATGATTCAGATTTTGTCATACAATGTAAAAGGAATCAGGAATGTAAACAATTAAAGCTTTATTGTATAAATAGTCTAAGTATAACTAATGTTAATTTTAGCATCTTAGTAAGTAGGAGCACATAGTATTCATCCCAAGGCTAATCACGCTGAGCAATGTTTTCTAGCTTCTTGACACTGTAATGTCGTCAAGTACAATGAAACAGTATTGCCAGTACTGAATTTCCGCTCATGAGATTGCAACATGCCCAGGGGTTTTGTTGTCTTGCGGACTCATTTGCATCACACGGTCGTCACATGCCTATGTGGCAGGTGTAGAAGGGTATACAAGCCATCACTCCTCAGTGAAGGACCATGGCCACAACTCCTGTGATGATGTGATGAACGGAGCTTCTGCTCCGAAATGCCCGTCGTCTCCTCTACCACTGTACAACCTTAGCGGCAAGTGCGAGCAGTACTAGGCTCCTTCTAGGTGGGGCCTCCACTGTGCTAATACACTACCCGTCTCCTCCACACTGAGTCCATCTGCTGTTTTTGCCCTGAAACCTCTTGTCATGCCCGTCACTCTGTATCCCTTTGCCAATTCTCATCCACACTGCTGTCTCTACCACTCAGGTTACTCTAAACCACCTCGACCGGTCTACACTTGCTGTCTCCCACCTCTGCTGGTACATCTATACTTGCACTGTGATCCTACCACGTTCTGCTGTCTACTACCACGCTAGTCATCTACCGTAGCTGCTGTCAATCCTAAAGTGCCTGTCATCTACAATGCTGTCTGACGAACTGCCCGCTACTCTACCGCTATGTGTCTCACCTCTGCTGTAGCGCTAACCTCTTGACTTGTGCTGCTACAACCTGGTTTTTTCCGGAGAGGAACATACTGAGGACCGACACGAGATATTCTATTACAGTCCAGACAGGACGACAATATGGATTGATCTCTACCGGGCTAGCATGTCTCTACCTACATTCTGTCTACTACCACTCTGATCTCACCAGCGGACCAAAACACATAGACATTTTTTTTTTTTTTAGTTTTTTGCTGTCTCTACCTTGTTTCTCTACCTCTGCGCTGCGACTTGCGACTGCGTCCTCTACCAACTGCTGTCGTCTAACCTCTGCTGTCTCCGTAACCTCTGCTTGCATCTCAATACAACTCTGCGGTCTACTACCACTGACACAATGTCTCTGTACCCCCTGTGTCACTACACACTAGCTGATCAGTCGCTTTTTCTTTGTTACCTCTGCTGTCTCTACCCTCTGCTGTTCATCTACGCAAACTGCTTTGTCTACTTACGCACTGCTTGTCTCTACCCACTGGCATGGTCGTCTACCACTGCTGTCCTCTCCCACTGCCTGTCTCCAACCTCTGCTGTGTGTCTTACCAGTCGTATACCACTGCTGTCTTACCTCTGCGTCTTACCTACTGCGTCTGTACCTTGCTGTCTTACCATGCTGTCTCTACACTGCTGTCTCTAAACTGCTTCACTACCGACTTGCTGTCTCTACTCACTGCTGACTCACCCACTGATGTCTCTAGCACTGTGTAACTCTACCACTGCTGTCTCTACACTGCGTCTTACCATGCTGTCTCTAGTCGCGGTCTCTACCTCTGCAGCTCTACTACTGCTGTACTCGCCTCTGCAGCACTACCACCAGCTGTCTCTACCTTTGCGGTCTATACTACTGCTGTAGCTCGACCCTGCTGTTCACTATCTGCTGTCGCTACCTCAGCTGTCTCTACACATGGCTGGTCCTTCTACCTCTGCTGTCTGTTACCTCTCCTGCTCTACCACTGCTCGGCCTCTACCTCTCTGCGTGTCTGCATATGCTGTCTATACCTTGCTGTCCTACCAAGTCTGTCCTCTGCCACTGCTGTCTCTACCACTGCTGTCCTCTACCACTGCTGTCTATACGACTGCATGTCATGTACCTGTGCTGTCTCCACCTCTGCTGTCTCTACCTCTGCTGTTCTCTACCTCTGCTGTCTCCCACCTCTGCTGTCTCAATACTCTCTGGCTGATACTCTAACTATCTGCATGTCTCCTACTCATGCTGGATGCTTACCTCTGGCTGTCTGTGACGTTTTGACTGGCACTCGTAACCCACTCTGCCTGGTCATGTTACCACTTCTGCTGATCTTCTACCTCTGCTGGTCTCACACCTCTGCCTGCCTACTCAGCCACCCTGTCTGTCACTGCACACCAGTGCTAGCCATGTACAACAGTAGCACTAGTCACAGTGCCACTCGAACTGTTTGTAATACGCCTAGCCTGACTCACCATCACACTACTAACTGCTGCCCATCTACCACCTAGCGTATCTCTGCCTCCATGCACTGTCTCCAACCATCGGCTGTCACTCTACCTCTTGCTGTCTCCGTACCACTTGCCTGTCAGCTGCTATGTGCCTGTACCCTACCACTGGCTGTCAGTGCCAACTGCCGTTTGTATCTCCATGGCACTGGTCTCTATTCCTCTGCTGTCAGTGCCACTGACCGGTTGCACGTATCTCTGCACCATGTGCCTACTACCACCGAGCATTCTCATACAGATGGCTGGCTCGCTACCACTGCCACGTCTGCTACATCATTGCTGTTCTGTAATTACTACAGGACTCGAAGTCCTATCACACCATTGCGAGTCACATTAACACGAGCTGTCCTCTACTACTAGCTCTGTCTGTACCTGATGCCTGTCTGTCACCACCTGCTTGTACATACACTCTGCATGTCTCCACCACTGCTGTCTGTAGAGCTAATCTGTCGGCATGCCTCACTACTTTCTCTACCCTCTGCGGTATGTGTAATTTTCTAGACCTGCCTCTACTATTTGTATGTCTCTACCACTGCCCAAAAAAGACAAACGGAACAGACATAAAGAAAGTGACACAAGGTTTGAAGCACAAAGATCACATGTCTGAAGATTTGCGGTCAATAGCCAGCTATACCCAGCAGTGCTAGTAGATCGACTTGTTAGAGACGCACAGTACATTGCAGTAGTAGAAGAAGTCACTTGTCCCTTTTGGGTTTCGTGTTGTCACTGTTGTGGGGACTGATGCTGCAGTTCTATTTTCTCACCATCTGTGCTCTCTCCTCTGCAGACAACTGGTGGACCACAAGCGGAAACGTTCAGAGCCTTCCACTCCCAAAGCTGAGCCCCCTGCCACAGAGACGGGCCGACGCTCTCGAAGGGGGAAAAGGGGGGGAGCGGGGACCGAATGCCACAAGCACTCCCACAACCCCGTGGCAAGACGGTGGCCAGCAACTGGTGCCAACCACCAAGACAGCTGGCACCAGGAGTCCTGCTACCTCAAAGACCACCAGAGCTCGGCGCCAGCCATCAGAGGCAAAGGAGAGGCCGAGAGGAAACTCCAAAAGCAAGACACGGTAGCCTCACATCTAGGGCTGGAGCAGGAGTGACTGCTGGACCGCGGAGCAAGGCTGCCTCAGGTAAGGTCAGAACAGCCAGACGATTGAGATGCAAAGCTGTCACCTCAGAGGTCAAGGAATTGTCCTCTGCTGCCACTTCTGCTGCAGACTGTGCAGGGGATGCTGTTCTTCAGTGACCAGGGATGTCTCCAAACCCAGTAGTGGATAAGATTATAGTCTGGTTTCCCATGAGGATCACCACAACAAGGTCATCTACAACAGTTGCATAGGCAAAAACAGTGGTGGCGATGATAATAGATTGTGAAACCTGCCAGCAGCTGAAGAAATATATTGGTGGTGGCAGTGGTTTTCTTACAAGTTTGCCAAGAAACAAGTAGCTTAGTTTAGGTTTTTTCCAAAGTGAATACAGTAGTAATTGGATTGGATTGGAATGGATTGATGGTGTTTTATTGCCTATCAGCCTTTGTAGGCTATAGAAGGCCATTAAGCATGAAAATCAGTAACAGTTTAGAGCAAACTCGTATCAATTCACGGTGTCCCTAGTTATTCGCCTCATACAAATCACGTAGGGAGAAGCGGTGGGTCTATTCTTACCCCGAACCCACAGGGGGAGCAGTAGTGATAGAAGATAGAGGCACTGTTGATATGTGCTTAGTGTGATGAGAATGCTATACTCATGGCAACATGGAAAGATTTAGGAATTCACATTTTAAATAAAATTACTGTTGTTTGTTTGTTACTTACTACTTAGTTTTGCAAAGAGATGAATCTGTTCTCTAGTGGGAAACTTCTGTAGAAAATTGTTTGTAGACTGTTCTGTATGAGGATATCAAGTTGATTTTACTGCCTGGTATTTCATGGGTGTTCCTATTTTCCTTCAATACTTCATGCTATTTGTGATTTTCCTTTTTAATCAGCATGGCTGACAAAGTGACATTGATTATTTGTTGAGTTCCTTTTGTATTTTGACCATAAGTTACTAACTGAAAGCAGTGCTATTGACTCAGTGTGTGTGTCTTTGAAGGAATGTTTGCACAATTCAGGGCTTTATTGTTACTTTCATAAAATATTATAGTCATCCAAAATCATCCAAGCCCCCATTTAATGCTGTTTGAGTCATCTATAATCATCGAAGTCCCCCTTTTAAATGTTGTTTGAGAGCAGTTCATCCATAACCACTAATGATCTCTGCTGTGTTATCAGGGTCACACCGTCAAGGGACGGATGTGGTGGGAGGTGCAATGAACTCACCAAGTACCACCCGAAGGTCTCCTAGAAAATTAAGACCAGGTGAGAGGAGTTGGTGCAAGCACTCTGGTGTTGTTGTTGGTGTTGTGGCAGTGTTGCTGTTGTTGCAATGTTGCTTTTATTGCGGTGTTGCTGTCGTTGCAGTGTTCTTGTCATTGCAGTGTTGCTGTTGTTGCAGTGTTCTTGTCGTTGCAGTGTTCATATAGTTGCACTGTTCTTGTTGTGTTAGTGTTGCTGTTGTTGCAGTGTTGCTGTTGTTGCAGTGTTCTTGTCGTTGCAGTGTTCATATCGTTGCACTGTTCTTGTTGTGTTAGTGTTGCTGTTGTTGTAGTGTTGCTGTTGCAGTGTTCTTGTTGTTGCAGTGTTGCTGTTGTTGCTGTTGTTACAGTGTTCTTGTTGTAGTGTTGCTGTTGTTGCAGTGTTCTTGTTGTAGTGTTGCTGTTGTTGCAGTGTTCTTGTTGCAGTGTTGCTGTTGTTGCAGTGTTCTTGTTGTAGTGTTCCTTGTTGTTGCAGTGTTGCTGTTGTTGCAGTGTTCTTGTTGTAGTGTTTCTTGTTGTTGCAGTGTTCTTGTTGTAGTGTTTCTTGTTGTTGCAGTGTTGCTGTTGTTGCAGTGTTCTTGTTGCAGTGTTGCTGTTGTTGCAGTGTTATTGCCGTTGCAGTGTTGCTGTTGTTGCAGTGTTCTTGTTGTTATTGTTGTTGCTCTTATTGTGGTGCTTGTTGTTAGTTAGTCTTGTGTTGGTATTGATAATTGTTGAGATTTCAATTTTTAGCTGGACAGCCAGCCTGCTGTTGATAACACTATCAAACAACACATGAACAAACAAAACAGATTAAATAAATGAAGCAACCAATGAGGTCAGATAGAACCAAACCAAATTAAAAATAAATCTTTATATCAAAATTTTGAATAGAGCTATAAAAAATTTAATAGCTATTTTGCCTGTAAATGAAAAGATGTTCCTTATAATAAATAAACTTGCTACAGGGAAGAGGAGATAACGTTTTGGAATTTTTTGTTTTGGGTAGTTGCTTTTCATACCCCAGTATACATTTGTAATGCATTTGATTTGAACCATGACAACATCAACTAGTCAATCAGGTGGCTCCTCCAGGAAGTGAAACTGTTGTCTCTCAGTACAAGGTCAGAGAAACTACCACACACTGAATCTGCCTCTGTCAGCCTTCCTGTCCCCCCTGTTGCAGTGCCCCCCGACTGCCCCATGCCCTTCAAGAGCAACCTGTTCCGTGGCATGGTGTTCCTCATCACACACGTGGTCAAAACTGCCGAGGTGCGTCGCCAGGAGCGGCAGCTGATGGCTGACTCTTCCCTGGAGACAGACGAGAGTGGAGCAGAGGGTGAGTGAGAGGAGAGAGAGAAGGTAGCGGAGATTAGCCTGGAGTCAGAAGTGTTGTAGTGAGTCTCAGATGCTTTGAAATGGGTGCAGAAGCATTATGCTTCATTATGTATGAACTTATGTTCTTGTTGGAAGTAATCTGCTTTTTCCTCTCACAGTTCTGAAATTATGATGTGTCTACAGTTGTCACAGGCATTTGGCTCCTGTACATATATGGGATTTGTTTTGTTTTGTCTTGTTTATGTGTGTGTCTCCCACGGTATCTCTTTTCCCCCAACTTTGTGCCATGTCTGTTTGATGTGTATATTCTCTTTTCTTGGGGAAAATAAAAAGAGAATTTTTTTTAGTGCTATTTTATATCATGATCCTGACTGTCTTGCAGTTTAAATTGTGCTGACCACTCTGATGCACTGCCTTCATTCCAGTCATCGGAATGTACACCATACTGACCATTGCTCTGACTGCCATAGAGACCCCTGTGCTGACCATTGCTCTGACTGCCATAGAGACTTATTTACTGTACTGTACTGCACTGTACTGTACTGTACTGACCATTGCTCTGACTGCCATAGAGACTTCTGTACTGACCAATGCTCTGACTGCCATAGAGACTTTGTACTGACCAATGCTCTGACTGCCATAGAGACTTCTGTACTGACCAATGCTCTGACTGCCATAGAGACTTTTGTACTGACCAATGCTCTGACTGCCATAGAGACTTCTGTACTGACCAATGCTCTGACTGCCATAGAGACTTCTGTACTGACCATTGCTCTGACTGCCATAGAGACTTCTGTACTGTACTGTACTGACCATTACTCTGTCTCCAGGTGAGGAGGCACCACTGCCCATGGACAAGGAAATGGTGAGGCGGCAGCTGGAGGCTGGTGGAGGAGAGGTACTGGACAAGTTTGAACCCATGAAGGTCAGCACTTTTCTGTCTGCCTTGCTTGCTTTCTTTTTTTAATAACCCATGTGGGTGTGGTCATCCTTTCATCTGTCCATCTGCTGTGTGTCTGCCTGCTTGCCTGTCCATCTGCTGTGTGTCTGCCTGCTTGCCTGTCTGTGAGTCTGTCCATCTGCT